>JABBOT010000006.1:3699342-3958263 GCA_016165875.1 Acanthopleura granulata | reverse complement strand
AAGTAAACAAAATTGATGTTATAAACTACTTAAGAATCATCCTTGAATGTGGGTTCTCCAGCCATGGTAAAAACCTCTAGGGATCACCATTTAATGTTTCACAGATCCACTAGCTTTTGGTCTTCTTGATACAGACCTCTGCAAGAAGGTTGATAGTCGCTGGATCTGTGAAACATCACCCCTTGAATTTTCATTACTATTAATAATGATGTGATATTTAACATTTACTTATTTGATGGTTGCGTAATGCCATATTAAATAATTGGCTTTTCCTGGCTAAAAATCCAATTAAAAAATGTAGGTAGACACATGACCATACAAAATAACAGATAACAGAGAGACACAGCTTACGGATGGAGAGTAAGACGATGATGTTGACAGAGAAAGTGTTTTTCTTGCAACTTTCTCCTTTTGATAACTACAACCAGAAATATCGGAAAACTAAGTTTTAGATAAATTTTGTGTTGAGTTTTCATGAAACAAATTGAGTTTTTGATACACTGATGGTGAAAAAAAAAAATGAGTCCTCTGATTTGTTCAGCCTGAGCTTCTGAAAAGAAATTGGCTAGAAAAAAACACTGCTGCTATACATCTCCTTCTATATTTGTACAACTGGGGTGGGGGTGGGGATAAATTACATAAGCTGATTACGTGACTACACTAACACCACAATTAGTTCCTTACATAAGATGTCTTACCTTCACTATCTTCACCTGATGTTTTTTTAACCGGTCAATATTCGTCTCTAGGACCATGACAAACTTGCTGATGCTCGGCTCAATGCGCTTGTAGGGGAACTTCTGATAGGCATCTGATTCACTCAGAGAGCGCGGACGCTCACGGTCAAACGATGCCATGTTCCAAATAACCTGTTTGAAGGACAAATTTTGGATAAATTTGCAAGAATGATATATACATTTAACTGGCCCTATTTTACACTGTTCCAGAATTCTAATTCAGCAAGGTAAATATTTTCCCTCCTTATTTTTTTATTCTGACATTTACCTGGTCAGCCCACCCGATGCACCCATCAGAGTTAAGACATAACAAATATATCAGTCTACATTTAACTCATTAAACTAACTGGTAAAGGCATTCAAGAAGGACATTTCACCTCCACATGCAGCTGTTACATGCAGATAGCTTCTAGGGAGAATCTGTTTAAAACATCAACACAGTAGGAATCTGTATAAAACATTCAGTTTAAAACGAAAAAGAAGTTCATCGGATAGGTTTTTCTTCTTTCAGTTCTTTTTTTTTTTCCTTTCTTTCTTTGGTTCCCCCAAAAATTCGAACTGAAACTCATCAACTCTGAGTCTGACTGCATTATTTTCATACAAAAATGGAGTCTTCTTACCCGGACTGAGTTTGTTTGATGGAACAGCTAGCTGGACCTGCAATGACCTTGTAAAAACCACCGGAACTCTTACCTGCAACGAAGATGGGACTCGACAGCTCCAGTGAGGAAAACAAAACTACAACAACTTCCATGTAAACATACGTAATAATCTTTACATTAAGACGACTATTAGACCACTATTTCAACTGTCAGCGCCTGTGGCCCATTAAATGAGAATTCATGTTTCGACTACCGACAGTGATTTTGACTCTACATTCAGAATAATCGTGAAATACCTGGGGTAAATGTTGACACCGGTCTGCTCATTTGTGATCTGTGCATTTCCCAGACCAGGGTTCTGTCAAAAAGGTGAATCGTATTTATAACGTCTGCACCCCGTTATAGCTCAGGTCCGTGACACTGTTGAAACCTGTTTACATCTATCTTCTTATTCATAACCGCGCGTCCCCTACGTTCGCTTTGATCTAGTTGGACGATAGAGACATCAGCTGGAACTACCGAACATCAATTTATCATACTCAGTATTGATTTAGCTTAAATCATGACGACAACAGCTGGCATTGAACCCCTTATAATACTATAGATGAAAAAGAATAGCAAATCCAATGTCGCTGGTATAGTGACACATCGAGTTGCTAGATAAATGGTATCTGGTTACACATACGGAAGCGAGAAATATTTATCGCGGGAGAAGGAACGTCAGAAATACAAATTTGTCCTGAAAAAACCCCCGAAAATTCCGTCTTATCAATGAAAAAATAAACAAAATAAAATAAAAATTACAGTCTCTTCTTGAACATAAACACATGACAAGAATTCATCGTTCACAACGATTGTTAATAAATATTATTACATTTATTTGTTTGATTGTCACTGAAAGTTATCCTATTAAATTTTTAATGGTATAAAAATGTGGTCCTATGCCAAAACAATCTCGTCTTTTAACAAAGGGAAAACAAATTAAAACCTCCTGGGTTGTCATCAGTCCTTAGTAACTTAACGCTCCCCTTGATATATATTGCTGGGTACCTAAAGTTTTCTTGTCGTATTTATCACGGAATTCACTCTCCCCTAGTCAAGTAACTGACAAACGTCCTCCCACATATTTTCACAAACAGAGTGAGTTTGTGCACAGGAAACGCCATTAACCCTTCCGTTCGACCGTTCTAGTTAAGGTTTTAGATGCAATCATATCTGTTGTGGCGAGTAATTGAATTCCGGACAAAGCGAGTTGCCGCAGGAGTAATTGTGAGTTTTCTTACATTTGATGATATTTCCCGTAGTGAAAGCATGTCTCGATCTTGTGTCGCTGCTTGTCTTTTCCCAAATTGTCCCGCCCCCCCATCTTCGAAGCGACAGGGCCGTCTGATTTAAGATAGCATACCTCTGGCGAGTCGACTGGAAATATTTGATCATTGACCGTTGTTGTTGTTTTGTCTCATATTACTTCTCTCATTAAATGCATGCATACGTGACACTTAGAGTGTAGCCCAACTTACCGGGTCTTTACTGGCACACAGTAACCCGGGTAGTCCAGCAAGACAAAGACCGTTACATTCACCACTTCAGCCCGTCCCCACATATCAATTTTTTGGTATACACCGATTCCTTAAATCATCCGATGTGTGAATAATCCGACATGTCAGAACCTGCTTCAGTAAATTACCTTTTAATAGTGATTTATCCATTTAAACTTTTCTTTCGGACATGTCACATTGGTGTTCAGCATGTTTTGAATTTCAACTTTTTGCAAATACGTGCAGATAAACTGTTGACGACCATATCCAATGACTGGAGGCAAAAACAAAAGAAGTAAACTTAAAATCTCAACACCAAACATGCAATTGAAAGAATTGTTCTAACAGACAGCACGCACCTTGCCTGAAGACTGAGAAGGAAAGACGTCAAATTGACTTTTCCTTTCAAAAGTTTTGATGGCTGGGTTATTGATAGCCGAGGGTTTGCTGATTCAGGTTTAAACATCATAAAACCTAGATAACTAATGGATTCAGTGTGTACATGTATACCAAACAGAAATTTGCCTGTTGCATAACAAATAAATCTGTGCGGAGCTAATCTGAGCTAATGCATAGAGGTGCCTTTTGCCCTTTTCCTATCAAAGTATCTAATTTTATACACTGCCATGCACACATGTACATCTATGTAATTAATGTGTAATGCGTATATATATATATATATTTTATTTCAGAGTAGCGCTTAGCTCAAGTCTGTCTACACAGCTTACTCTGGAAAGTGAACTCATGGACTGATGACACCGACTGAGGTAATTACATGTACAGTAGTTCAGCATCCACGATAGTAAATACACAATTTTGCAAACACTCCCTGACATGGCAGATGGTAGTCTCTATTGCACAGGTTGTTGTGCTAAGAAACAATGCTGTTAAGCTAGATGTGTTTTTAATGATTCCTGTCCAGTGAGTTGTACCTCTAAAAACCCCTAACTATATAAGCAGCAGCTGTCAGTTTGTGGACCATACAGAAACAATTATTCTTAGCCCCTGTTACGACATGTATACATGTAAAATAGGGGGTTTGGCTGGCTTGTATGGTTATAGCACTGGCTTGACTGTTATGACCTTGATGTGATTCAGCTGTGCTCTAATAACTCAAGAGGTTTGTCAGTCACTTGACAAAGATGGGGGTGGAGGGTACCGGAGACAGATAAGTGAAAAATTCTCAACCAGAGGGACTATTGAAATGCCAATGAAGAAGTCAGCTAGCATAAGAATAAAGGTACATAAAAGTATATTTTATAAATGAAAATATAATGACCCAGGTGCGCCTCACCAGGGCAATTGCTGTGAGTTCAAGGCCAGTTCATGCTGGCTTCCTCACCGGTCGTACGTGGGAAGGCCCGCCAGCAACCTGTTGATGGTTGTGGCTTTTCCCTGGGCTCGACCTGGTTTCCTCCCACCATAATGCAGGCTGCCATTGTATAAGTGAAATATTTTTGAGTATGGCATAAAAGACCAATGAAAGAAATAAATCAGTATAACTGAAAATGAGGAGCCAAAAATATGGTGTAAATTTTAATAACCGAGCATGTTTCGGTATATAACACTTTATACTGTAATTCTTCAGCCTATTTGCATTTCTGTGAGGTATTTATTCAAGCACACTCCGAGAGCATTATTCTGTGTCAAGTGATAACCTAATACTGTTTGTGAAGCCCCCGTAATTCGTCAACTCAACCAATGTATTCTTCTTTTCAAAAACACATTTCAAAAAGGTGCATATTATAAGTCTCACTGAGAAGATGCTCCTTCATATGTTAATATATATATACTCACACAGTTTACATCAGAAGAACAGTTATACCTGAGAAGGTCTGCTAGGAACCTGCAGATAGGGGTAGGTACAACCCCCCACCCCCCGCTGTGCCCCGTTTCCTCCCACCACAGTGCTGGCGACTGTGGTATAAGAGAAATATTCTTGAGTACAGTGTAAAACAGCCATAATTCAAATAAATAAATCCAATACATGTGAGGACTCCCCATCCTCATTCCCTATATTACCCCTCACCCTTTACAGCCCCTAACCCTTTACAGCTTGCATTGCTTGTACTATGCCTGTTCTCCCCTGTATGTAGGTCAGCCCTTGACAACCTCATTTCCATGTGCTGAACATCTGCTGAAAGAACCAGCCTTAGACTGCTTCAGAGTTCACCTATGTTTAGCCTGTAGAGAAGTGGTCAGTGTGTGCTGAAACCCCTCTACACCCTTACACATGTAGGATCTCAAGGGTGCAGGCCCAGCTGGCTTTCCTGTTACACATTTGACCTGAAGAGCCGCTGAATGGTTGGATCACCAGATTGTCCGATTGTCCACAGATTATGAGTTATATGTAAATAAGGACTTCATCACAGCATGCCAGAAAATCCAGTATCATACACAAGAAGGGAAAGATATTGGGATGGAGCTCAGTGTCCAGAGGACCAAACAAAAAAAGTAGTGAAGATGAAATTCAACAAGTATACAGGGTGCCTTGTGTTTTGTTTTGTTTTTGTTTTTTTTTTGTTCAACCACAGTGCAGGTAATTTGGAAGAAGTTCACATTTTATTTTGTGTTACTCTTTATTCGGTTGAAATGGCAAGGTTGCATTTCACCTGAATGCAGTTTGGCGTGTAAAAGAAAATGCATCTTCTGAAGGACATGAAGGCATCAAAAGAATATTTTTCTTTTCTTTACTTAAATTTTTCTGATGTGCAGTGAATTAAAATTCACAAAATAACTTTTAAGTGACCCTGTAAATACATTTAGGATGAATCAATCTTTAGTGAAGCAAAATGTATCACTTCAGAAAAGTTAAACATTAGGCGAAATACAGCACTGGTTTGCAATGTGCAGCCGTTATGTGTTTTCTGCCACACAGAATTTTCTGTTTTCTGCCAAATGGATTCTTCTGTTTTCTGTTGCACAGAATTTTTTCTTTTCTGTCCATGACATTACTTTCTTTCTTCTTTTTTCTGTGTTCTGCGACATTAGTTTTGCTGTTTAGTGACATATAGCTGATATATAAAAGGTAATTAGGTAAAACTGGCTGCATGACTGATTTTACAGGGAGCTAAAGTGCCAACTTTGTTTTATATGAATGGGTTTGTATAAAGTAGCTCAATTTCTGGATGCAACACGATGTAATCTTCATGCTGAAAGGTGAAATATTTTACCTTGTCTGATTTTGGCCCATTTGACTTTTGAAAGACTCCCTTTCTATCTTCCCGGGTATTTGTTTACACTGTGCTCAAAAAGGGTGCTTGCTCTGCCAGAAGAACACAGAGAATATACATTCTAAGGACTCCATATAACTGAAATATTATATAACCTAAGCAAACATACACACATACTGAATATACCATAATGCATGTGTTGTCATCATGCTATATACTGAAGGCTGCAGAAGGCTACTAAATGGCTCCTATGAGTTGTAAACTTATATATTTTGCACAGTTACTGTTGTTACTGGGATCTTTAAGAGGCAAACACCAGTTCGTAGAAACCATTCCTTGCTGAACATAATCTACTTACATCAGCATGACATCATCTCAGTGGTTTATCAGGGTCTGCCCTAGTTAGGGGGGGGGATTAGTTTGTATTGGCGTTTTCCGTCCCACTGGGGCGATGCACATCAACCCTCTGCCCTAGTGGCTCACAGGCCACTCTTTATATACTGAGAGCACAGACCTCAGTGAGAACATTGTTTTGATAAGCTACTAGCCTACAGCTGGACAAGCCTAGTTGTTTTACTTTAACATCTTTCAAGTTGATTTATAAAACAGTGTGTAACTTCAACATGGTAAATATGCAAATCACGATATTCAGAAAAAGACGAGCTATTAGAACTGATAAAAAGAAACAATACACAATCAAAGGTCAAAAAGTTAAAGCCAACTAAAGACGCAAATGACCAGCCTTCCTAGTAGTTTTTCACCTCTTTGAGCTGCTAATATATTCTACATAGTTTCCAATGTTCACTTAATTTACATCATTTGAAAGCTTGTTTCAAGACAAGCAAATTGGTATATAGATCATCACTGAGAGGCACAAACTTTACAAGTTCAAAAAACCTTTATGAACCTTTATGTTCAAATGAAAACACAAACACATATACTAGAATGGCTTCACTGTCAGGCATCCCTAATACACATGTTTAGGCCAGTGGCTAGGTATCAGGTAAAGGTGGGGCAGGGTGGGGGAGTGAGGTACATATGCCTGGATAAGTATTACCACTCAATAAGCTCCGTGAACCATAACAAAGGGCCTGTGTTACACTGTACTGGCCCAAAGTCAGGCTGCTAGAACTTGTCAACCTGTAGTAACACCACTTGTATGAGCTCAGTCAATCACTGCTGTACATTCTCCTTACCCTATATCCTGTACTCTGTACTACCTGTTATATAGGAATCAAGTCAGTGAGTGTTGTGCCTTCCCCATGTAATATACAAGTGAGCCTATGGAGTACATTGTAGTGGCCCGTAGTGCCGTATCTAGTTCCTGTATGGGTCCACTCTCGACGTAAATTCAACTACACCAACAGAATATCGTGGTAGAATATGCACACTTACTCAATATAGCTTTATTTCATTAACACTGAACCACATACATAAATTCGAAACATTGAAAATTGCAACTAGTAATATGTACAAACCTCCACCATTATATTGAGAGTTATCTCCCCTTGACTTCTACTTGTCATGCCGGGTCGAAATATATTAACCCTACATTTGTTCATGTTGTTTTGCACTGTTCTTCCTCAGAGGCCTAAATCTACTGTGAATTCGACATATCCCTGTATATCATCGTCTTTTGTTCCCTGGCTTAAATGTTCAGTACAAGGGGAATGCGTGGTAAAGATTTTAGTGTGCTGGAAAAGCACAATGGCTCAGGAGCCTGGCACCATTGAGTTTACTATGAGTTCAAGTTCAGCTCATGCTGAGCCTTCTTTTCGGCCTTATATGGGAAGCTCTGCCAATAACTTGCATATTGTTGTGAGTTTCCCCCCGCGCTCTGCCCTGTCTCCTCTCACTATAATGCTGGCCATCCTTGTTTGAGTGAAATATTCTTGAATACCAAGCAAAACTCCAAATAAATAAATTACTCAGAAAAAAAAACAGTGTACTTTACATTTACTCTGGGAAAGATACACATTATTAAGACAGAATCTGTATGTGCATTGTGAAGAAGTATAACACTCATTTTGGTCAAATTGTCCGAAATAATGGTGTAAGTTCGTCGTTGTGATTTTACATCTGCATGTACAGGCAGGAAGTAGATACATGTATAAGGCGATGAAATCCTGCAGTTACAGCCTACGAATGGATGTGGATTTCCCCTGGGTTAATGCATAGTTTCCGAGCAAAAACACAAATCAAATACAAAAATAAATCCTGTATTTACAACCTGTGGATGGATGTGGATTTCCCCTGGGTTAATGCGTAGTTGCCGAGCAAAAACACAAATCAAATACAAAAATAAATCCTGTATTTACAACCTGCGGATGGTTGTGGATTTCCCCTGGATTAATGCGTAGTTTCCGAGCAAAAACACAAATCAAATACAAAAATAAATCCTGTATTTACAGTTTAAGGTGTTGCAGTTGGACATACATGTACTTAATCTAATGTATGCATTATCCAAAGTTTGAATCTTTACCTTGTTTGTTGTTAAGCGTTCCCATTCTTTCTCCCCCCCACCCCCTTGCCATCCCAACCAAAGATGTAGTGGTCTGTATTCAATTTGATATAAAATCCTGCCCCACTGCTTGAAAAGTAGTCAGACCATTACCCAAATATTAATGATGCTACTTCAATCTCCAAGAAAATTAATTCTAGCTACATGGACTGTGCCATGTTTTAAAATTTTGCCATATTTTTGCATCAAAGCTTCTTAACTCTTTCCCTGCACCACGTTCATACCAGCTCAATTTCTATGCTCTACAGCATGGGTAACCCGCAAGCTGCTCTCATTGGCGTGATTAGTTATGCTACATTTGAATGCCTCCTGATTGGTTGTTGCTACATTAAAGTTGGTGGTGATTGGTGAACTCGTATTTGTAAGATCCCTTACAGCCAAAGAATCTGGGATGGTAGAGAGTTAAATGATACGTGGCCAAAGAGTTAAAAGAAAAGACAACACCAGACCGAATGTAGGACATATCCCCCAAGCAGCCCTTGCTCTCCTGCGGACAATCCCCTCTGGACAATTTCTTCCCTCTGTCCTCCCCCCCGACTTCACCCCCTGTATATACACCATTGAATGGTGCAATATATGAACAAGATAAAACACCTAGATTTTTTGTCATGGCTACAGACTGGCAATCCTTTCTACCTGTATGCAAGGTGATAACTTTAAACATGAGATAAACACAAATAAAAGATTAGAAAGTCATAATTTAACAGGATTGCTTGTTATAATGAACAGGAGGGATTATTTCACACTATTATCCAGGTTGAATTTAATCAAAAATTTTGTAATGAAATGCTTTTTCCTTGACATCTCTTACATTTTGACTTTCCTCTGACAGTGTAAAGAAAGGGAACATATCGGGTTACTGGCCAGAATTAGCTGGAATTACAGTTCGTATCAGCATTAATTTTAAAAATGTAAATAATAATTTAAAGTAATAATAATAATAATAATATACATATATATATAGATAGATAGATAAATAGATGTGTGTATATATATATATATATATATATATATGGGGGGGGAATTGTCCCAGAGGGATTGTCGGTGGGGGGGGGGGATGAATTGGCAGGGTGGAGTTGTCCGGAAGAGATTCCAGGGGGGAATATGTCCCCACTAGACTAAATATAAGTATATATGTATCGATAAAGGACCACATTCATAGTTCATAAAAAAACGTCACGTTTTAGTTTTGTGATGTAGGATAACTGAGATATGACATTTCAAATTAAGCAAACACACGGACAGTCGAAGAGGTTGTCATGCTCTCAATTTTAGCCAATCAAGGACGAGATATTTCTACCACCCGAGAAGGCATCTGTTTCCTCTGTGAAGGCACCCCTTCCTAGCTCACCATTTTGCTATGTTGAAGTGGTCTTAAATCAACTGTTCTCTTTCTGATTACGAAACAATTCTGATATACTTTACAGCCATTTTCAACTAGAAAGTGGTAGTTGAATAGGCCTTGGTGTCATTCTCCAAGGTTTCAAACAGGAGGCCACGATGCGTAGCCTTCGATTGTAATGATAAAGGGTACAGTACTTCGCTGTGTCTCTCAAATACTGAAGAATGTAGGGTACGGATGACACAACCTTGCGTTTCTAGTTTCTCTAAAATGGCGTTTCCCATGGCCTCGTAAGAATTCTACATTAAAAGATGATTTATAGAGTTACCAAGCAGGTCATAAAAAACGCATACACCAGTTTAGGTCTGTAATAACTTTATTTATACTATTTGTTGTCTCTGCTTTTAATAATGAAATCTGTTGTGAAGAATGCTTGTAAAGTGTTGCAAATTTTGCGGTGTTTAAAACTGACTTTAAACTTTCTTTGTTTTGATTTTCAGGTTGTTATGAGCCCCTGTCCAATTGTTGTGGTGCTACTTTACTATCGCACATCATGTGAAGACACCTCAACCTTACCTAGCTGGTTCGACTGAAGTTGAAGATGCAGTGTGCGGAAGGGTCAAGTGGCTGGTATTTAAAATTTCCGAAAAGGACCAAATACGTATGACAGTTGAATGAAGCGAGGGATTAAAATGAAAGCATCTTTGGATGACCTGCTTTAGTGGAGGGTTTGCGATAAATGGCTCGGAAATACTAGGTATCAAATATTTCCCTGTGTGTTCAAAAGTTATATTATGCATCTGGCAGGGGGATACCGAACTAGTTTGAAGAGAGAGATGGTTTTTTACGTCTAAAGTTTGAAAGTCTTCATCGTTGAAATGAGTTACGTGGAATGCCATTTCCAGTGCATTGACGGAGCCTAAACGATTTTGTTTAAAAATTTCACAAAATGTCCAACACAGGTCAGGGTAAATACCGTAGAGTGGTACTTAAGGGAGACTCCCGCCTCGAATCCCCAGGACATGAAGGGTCATCAGTGTTAGAGCCCAGTGGTTCTTCCAGGCGGAAACAGAGGGTGCCTGGCCGGTTTATCATAGTCCCCAAGCAGGAGCCTGACAGTGATGGAGAACAAGCAGAAGCCTGGAGAGGGGTGGAGAAGATCACGATGATTTCAGCCCGTACTGATCCAAGTCTGGCCTATGCTGGGCCCATGTCTGTTGACACCAACGTAGAAAATCACGCCAACTTAGAAAATATCGCCAGCGTAGAAAATGACATCATCTTAGAAAATGTCGCCAACTTGGAAAATGACACCAATATAAAAAGTGACAGTGTCGTCGCGAAAGACACTGAGAGCCAGGATTCGTCAGGATCTGAGGAGGAGGAGGAGGAGGAAGATGGTGCGTCTGTTGGTGTAACCATGGTAACAGGGAGTAAGCAGGACGACACACCTGTACCGGTGTGTCTGTTCAAAAATACCGACGTGGCAGGGACTTCTGATGACTACGGGACTACGTGTGTGGAGGAGAGCAAGTTACCTGCGTATACTTGTCATGTCTGCCAGCAGAACTTCATCGGAGCTCACATATTGCAGGAGCACCTGAAAATCCATGGCATAAAACCTACGGTGACGTATCCGTGCCACATTTGCGGCAAAATTCTCAAGACAGAGAAATACCTGACGAAACACCTGAAAATACACGCACGCTCAGCCCTTCGACCGTTTAGCTGCGGAACGTGTGGCAGCAACTTTGGGACTCGAAAAAATCTGCGTCAACACGAACGCATTCACAAGAAGGATAAACCTCTCAAGTGCCCCAAGTGCCCGAAGAGGTTTGATTACAAAGGCGGTTTGATGACCCACTTAGCGAAGCACAATGAACACAGGCCATACGTATGTCCAGAATGTCCTCAGGCTTTCAAAACGAAGGATACCCTAACTAGACACGTCCGAAGGGGACAGCACTTGATTGAAGAAGAGGAGGAGGAAGTGAAGGAGTCGGTGAAGGATGTTTCCCAAAATCCCAAGACTTCCACCCAGGATGTGGGGGCATCTGAGGCAACGAGCACAGAAGTGGCAACTTCTGTCGTTGACAGGAAAAATTCTGCGGACAGTGCAAGTACATCTGCCAAAAGTAGTGCCGATAAAATGAAATCCAATTCCTGCAGCCAACAGAAAACGAAGGTTGTGGAAAGCGAGACGACGGAAAAGGAAACAGGCGAAGCCGAAATGGGCAATCCGTCTGCGAAAAAGGACGGAAATAGAGTGGATCACGATGATGATAACTCAGCGGGAAGTGGAAATTCATCTTCACAGAAGGATACTTCAGATGATTCCAGATCGGATTTCGTTCTGGAGATAAAAACTGAGAAAGGCGCCAATCAGACTGAGCAACCTGAAATTGGATCTGCGAAAAAACAAAAGCTCATAGTTTTGAAGGTGGAATCACAAACCCCTGACGTTTATGTATGTTTTACTTGCCGAAAGAAATGTTACACAAGCGAAGAATTCCAAGAACACCTCAAAGAGCATACTTCCAACAAACCGTTCGTGTGTTGGCAATGTGGCAAAGGGCTGACCTCACGGACTTCGCTGACCAGACATATGATAACGCATAGCACTGAAAAGCCTCTGACCTGCGAAGTCTGCGGCAAGGGCTTTATCTACAACTGTGATTTGCAAGACCACAAGCGCTCTCACACAGGTGAAAGGCCATTCGTCTGTCCCGTTTGCGGCAAGTCCTTCGCCACCAAGGGGATTTTCAACGGCCACACAAAGCTTCATTCCGAAGAAAAAACGCACGTCTGTCCTGAATGCTTGAAGGGATTCGTCAGCAAACGGGCGTTGAAGAGACACATGTTCTCCCACACGAACGCCCGGCCTTTCCGGTGCGAGGTTTGCCCCCAAGGGTTCAAGTGCGCGGGTGGACTGAAGAGGCACATGCGGCGCCACGAGGGGATTATTACACACGTTTGCGAATTTTGCAACCGCGGCTTCGGGCATTTGACCGACTACCAGCGGCACGTTAGGGTCCACACGGGCGAAAGACCCTTCAAGTGCGAGGTGTGCGGAAAAGGCTTCAAGCAGAACCATCACCTGTCGGATCACGTGCGACGGCACTCGGGCGAGAAACCGTTCCATTGTCAGTACTGCCCGCAGCGATGTGCCACGAAATCAGGGCTACAAAAGCATCATCGGCGCCACGGACCAGAAGGTGACCTGCCTATAGACAGAGTTAGCTTTCCTGGAGACATATCAACTGACAGTGTTAACTTACCTGAGGACCTCTCGGATAGCGGGTAGAGGTGTGGCCATGGCATCGTACAAGAAGGAGATCGGTCAGTCGACAGGTTTATCTTGCAGGTCTGGGCTAACCAAGTAACCACGGTATCGGACAATAAATTGATCAATAGATTTAACTGACCTACCTGAGAGCCTCTCAGACGTCGGCTAATGGTGAAATCTTGGCATTGGACTGGTCAGTTGACAAGTTTATCTTACCAGTCGACCTCTTACACCCTAGCTAACCATGTAGCCACAGTGTCGGACCAGAAATGGATCAACAGATTTAATTTACCTAGCTGAGGACCTCTCAGACATCGATAATCGGTGTAATCATGGTATCTGATAAGGGGACCAGCAGATTTAACTGACCCAAGGACCTCCTTAACAGAGGCCAGCAATCTGATCTTGACATCGCACTAGTCAGTTGACAAGTTTATTTTATCTGCTGGGACCTCTTAGATTGCGGTTTAGTGGTAGCGCCTATCGAGCATTCAGCGGCTTGCAGCCCCCGCACCCTGTATCCATGGCATCGGACCAAAAGGGACTTGCGTATCCATAAACATGTAGGTAGTTTTAACGAGGTACTTTTCTGACAATCACAAAACCGGACCGGAAAGGATGAAAGTAAATTGAATTAGTTTTCTCTGGCGCATGCTCACTTTACTGAAGTTGTTGGACATCGTCGCACCAAAAGAAAATCTGTCTGTTGATAGAGTTCCCTTTCCTTAGGACGTCTCAGGCAACCACTAATGGCGCGGGCATCATGTAGTCATAATGTTGGACCAGAAAGGGACCCTGTCTGTAGATTGAGTTGCCTTCCCTATGGATTTCTAAAGGACAGCAGGTGACCTGCTCACCGCGTGGACCAAAATGTTACCCCTTTTCCATTATACATGTAATTCTCTCTCTCTCTCTCTCTCATTCTCATATCTTCTCTTGGACTTCTGCGAGAGCTGCGAGTTGGTTTCATTATTGTATATCTAAAAGTTAACTGCATAACGATTTGAGTTGTTGCATGGCGCTTATTTTTAATGAATTGTATAATCATGTGTATATGACAGAGTCTTTTGTCTAATTGATATGCTAGTCACATGCTCTACTCTTAGACAGTGAAATTTGGTAATGCATGCATTCTAGAATTTTTCTTTATGACTTTTCAATATGATTTTGTTCAGGCCATGGTGCTAAAGGGACGTGATGTAAGCTACATGTTAAGATCTGTTGTGTATTGTTAGAATTAAACCATAATTACTGTGACACAAAAATGTTCAATGTCATGGTTGAACTGGCATCCATGTAATTTATTTATTTGATTGACGTTTTACCCCCCTACTCAAAGAATATTCCTGTTATATGAATGTGACCAGCATTATGGTAGGATTAAAGCGGGCAGAGGCCAGGGGAAATCCACGCACGTCCGCAAGTTGCTGGCAGACATACCCAAATACGGTTGGAGAGGAGGCCAACGACCTGGACTCACAGCGGTCCCATTGGTGAGAAGCTCCTGGTCATTACGCTGTGCTAGGGCGCTAACTACCTTGGCCACGGGAACCATCTAGCCGTTTAAAGGTGAACTGCAAAGGTTTCTGATATGAACGTGACGGCTGTTACATGTTTCAATTATTTCCGTTACCTGAATGCAAAGTGTCACTCATGCTTGGCGAGAAACACACTCCAGACCAGGATTTGCTTGAAAAACGCCATGGCTTGTTCCATTTTGAACTTTGGAACTCGTGACGTTAGATGGGCCCTGGTTCATTTATCAGACCCCAGGATCACGAAGCTGTCTTTGACATAGACTTAGCCTAGACTTGTGGTGATATTCCTGATCTTGGATTAGAACTTAATCGCCAGCTTTCCGTTATGGCATGTAGGCCTAAGACCTGTCTTGGTATTAAAACACAAATTATTCAGGTGGGCACCAATGTTGGTGCGGTAAACTTCTTCGAAGGTACAACCAAATCCACCTTAAGTCCAAGACAACATAGTGATCCTGAAGCCTGTGTTATATATGCTACAAGTGCTACTCATTTAAAACATCTATTTATTTATATCTGTTTTACCCCAGTAGTCAAGAACCGGCCACAGCAGTGTTATGCGAAATACCGCCTCTCAACGTGAATTTACTTCAAAATGATAGAGCCTTCTTCACATGTTAACCCGATGTGATAACCCGTAAATCTCGTTCTAATGCGGGATTTCTGCTTACACGAATTTCACTCCAGAGCATTTCACTTACACGACGGTTTGTGTGTTCGTATCACACGTATGTACAACACGAGCACCCCAGCGTCACCTAGGTGTACTAACCGCGCTTTGGACTTCATGTAGCCCGTTTGCCATTGTCGTGTGCAATAGTTTTTAACTTAAGGGCAAGTCTTCGAAATAAGCCATAGCGTGATCGAAATTAGCCACCGCTTTTCACGAGGTTCTGGACAATGCCAGAGCTGATCGGGCAGGAGCTGGATTCGAACCTGCCCCCTTACTATCAAGGAGTAGATCGGTTGTCGTGAAAGCAATGCTTTGTAAAGTGGTCACACTTATGTGTGTTCCATGCGACTTGGTCGACTCAGTGGAAAAAAAATACCATGTGTATCAGATTTCAAGTAGTTTTCGTTGTACCTTTCTGGGCAGTGTATACGACTGCAATAAAGGGCGTCTTTGGGGGGGTGTTAACATATCAATAAAATACGACTCAAGAGTTTTCTTGAATCTGTGTCGGGTTTCCCCATTGCTGGTCTCCAAAAGCTGCTCCGTTGTATTGTTTCAAAACCTAGTCCGGTTTCCCCCTAGGTATTTTCAGTTTACGAAATTTTGTCGTTTTCTCCAAGTCTCGGTCTGAGAAAATAAATCAAATCTAGAAAAAACATTTATGTAGGGTTTCTCAGAAGCTCTAGGTTTTCCTCAAATATCCATCAGTCTTGCAAAGATGCGACATGATTTCCTCAATACAGTCGAAACATTAACAGCCGTTTTGATGAATTCCATATTTTCATTGATTAAAGTTCTGTTCATGTATATTAACAGAAGAGGTACAGGCTTTCTCTTTGAAATTGTGTTTGCAACACAACGAAGGCTGTAAGGTGGGTAGCTTGGATGAAAACCCCTTGGACAGACATGGGAACTCCTAGGGCTGGTACATGTATTTGGAAAACTCCTGTGGCCGGTAGAGGTACAGGTAAATGGAAAACTCCTCTGCCCGGAACGTGTGTATGGAAAACTCTTGTGGTTGGTACAGGTACATGTATGTCGAACACTCTTGCCACCGGTATATGTGTGTGTATATGAAAAACCCCTGTGGTCGGTAGATGTATATGGAAAGCTCTTGTGGCTGGTACATGTATGCGGAAAACTATGGCCGGTACAGTTACATGTATATGGAAAACTCCTGTGGCCGGAACATGTGTATGGAAATCTCCTGTGGCCGGTACATGTATATGGAAAGCTCTTGTGGTTGATACATGTATATAGACGTCTCTTGCGGCTGGTATATATGCATGGAAAACTCCTGTGACCGGTACATGTACATGTGTACGGAAAACTCTTGTGGTGAGTACATGTTCATGTACAAGTCCTCTAGCAGGTGCATATATATGGAATACTCCTTGGGCCTGCAGCCCAAGTCTTCTGCCCGGTACTTGTTTATGGAAACTCACCGGGCCAGAATAGACATGCGGAGTCGCCGTGGAACTCCCGATGGCGGTACAGGTTTGGGTATCCCCGGGGCCAGTATTGAGACGGTCGGTATAGAGTTATAAACAGAAACACACTTTTGGTGATATAACAAGATTTATGTTACGCCTCGCTGACAGGTTACACAGTGGAGCTGTACAACGTTTGGCCATTATTCCGTCCGTCATAGAAAATGTACATTTAAGACATGGAAGTTGTTTCAACATAAAATATTGCTTAATGTTCGATTCTAATCATACTAAAACTTAGTTTTTGTCATGTAAGTGTGAATAAATATCAATTTTGAATATGGACAGTATGGGATGTTGTTTGCAATATGGCATTAATTCAGTATCACCTATTTTGTTATTTGGAATAACCGATCAAATTAACCCCCAAAAAATAAATAAAGCCAAAAAGAAACCTATAAACAAAAACCAACAAAAAAGCAAAATTACGCATTAATTGTCCGCCAACAAAAGAACTTCCTGAGAACCCCCTTTGAAAACACTGAATGAACTCATTGCTCTAATTTCTTGTCACCTTATGGCATTACAACCTATACACGTCGCTGACTCCACAGATACGCTCAAGTACGAGGCAATTTGGTGGGGGTTTTTTTACCCCCATATAATCTTGCACATCCACGAAACGTATACATTAACTCGTCTGTACATAACAAAACACAACAACAGTTTCTCGAAATTAGCCCAAAAAATATACTGAATACCAGAAAGTAGCAATTTTTTTTACACATAATCAGGTAACCAAAACTTACATCAACAGCAAAAATGTAGAGAGTGTTGCGTTCAGCTACACAAAACAAGCAATACAAAATCAAAAGATATCCACATGAGAACGATAACAAATATATACTGCATAATGAAAAGTGTGATTTCCCATGCTGGGAGGAAACCAAGCAGAACTTAGGGAAAACCCACGACCATCCGCAGGTTGCTGGCAGACCTTCCCATGCACGGCCGAAGAGGAAGCCGGTATAAGGCTTCTTGGTCATTACGCTGCGCTAACTAACTGAGCCACGAAGGCCCCCACACCAAGAAAGAAACAATACAAGAAGAAACCCTACAGCCATAGTGTGCTACATGTATATGACTGCTATGCACAATAGAAAGATAAACTAAGAAAAAAATAAACATTTTCTTTTATATGTGATTGGTGATCACAGAAGCAACGTTCCTTGGTATTCCGCTAAGCATAAGTTTTGAATTGGTCATAAAATTCTAATAAAACATATTCCATTCAACTTTAGAGCTAAACACCATAACGATATAACAGCGAACGGTTGGAAGCGGGATATGTAACAAGGAGATGTACGTGCATGTGATAAATTGCAGAAGAGCTATGTCACCATTTAGAGGTACGGCACTCGTTTCATGGACTACGTATTTATTTACTTATTTGTTCTGTGTTTTACACCGGAAGATCACACAAGAGGTCGGAATGGAAAGCCAAATAGAATTAACCATGTATGTTCTTTTTTCATAAAATAGAATAATGTAAAAGCGAGAATGGAGGAAGCGGCTGTCTCATGACAAGGAGTTGTAAAGACATGGAGATCGATGTGAAAAAAGTATGCACAGGTATTTTATCAACAAATCCCAGATTTAATGAGAATAATGATGGAGATGGCGATTAATGATGTTATCAATAAAATAAACAGATATATACATATTTAGAACGGTAAAACATCCCACCTGTATTGGCAACAGATATGAAAATATATATGACTCGACATATATTTGGAGAACATATTGCAATTATACATACATGAACGATATATAGACACTCTTGTGATAGCACTATGATCATAAACCGGACTCATTTTTTAACGTGTGGTGGGTAACATATAGCGTTAATCCCGCCTACACGGTTAAGATATTCCACCAATACTCGAGCTTTGAGGAGATTGGCTCCTTTGCCGTAATGGCTGCCGTCCTGGCTGGACACATTTGACGTCAGGTAAAACGTGTCCAAGAAGTTTACTCTCTTTGATTTTAAAAATGTCCTCATTGCGTTGTTCAAGTTCAAAACGCTGGGGTTCAAATGATTGGGCACAATCGGCGTTTTCAAGAGACCCATCGAGTGGGCACCGATCCAAATAATCTTTGGCCATATTTGACCGGACTTCTCCACCATGTCGATGACAGGGGCGGCAACTTTTGGTATCACGTGATTTGGCTGAAAAGAATCATGGTGTCCTAATCCGATGACAAGAACGGCGCCTTGTTTCCCGATCAAAGAGGAAACCGCTTTTAGAATTCTGTCGGCGTATGCCGTCGAGAACAATTCCGCCAGGTGGAGCTGGACACGGCCCCCGCACAGTGACATGGAGGACAGAACCTTCACTCGACAAACTTTCTCCGTGAACATGTAGAGGCCGTGGCACTCGAGTTTCAGTTCTGTAACAAAGATCAATGCACGTTAGTAAATTGCTTTAAATATAAGTATGGAAGCCTGGTCACAGTACATCACAGTACCGTCCCGCGGTGGTTCGAAGCAATGGACGGTGGTAGGAACACGGAGCGACGAGGCCAAAGCATTAAGCGATGGGCACTTGGAACGAAGCGAAGGGGTCATGGCACGAAGCGATGGTGCCATGGCATGAAATCACGGGACCTTGTCACAATGTGGTGGGACAGAGATTATCATCATGCCATCATTTCGTACCAAAATGCCATCGTGTTGCGCATGGTTCCGTCCATCGCTTCATGTATCACTTCGTGCCAACACATAACAAGGCGCCATTGTGTAATCCCTTTGCGCAATCACTTCCTACCATTGCCGGCAAATGCTAGCTTTAACTGCCTTCCATGCCTAAGGTAGCGGTAAACGCTAGTTAATACAAATCACAATGGTGTTGTCATTCGCCGGATTCGTCACGGGATTGTTGCAATAATACCAAATTGGCGTTACACCGAAATCATTTATTTATCATATCGGCTGATTCCAGCGCTTACATAGTTATAATAATGCTGCTTGAGTGGAACGGCACGGTGAGGACACCAGGTCAGTCAAAGTAGGCCTGTACTATCAGCATACACACCTTGAATGGCAAGCAAGGAATGTAATAGGTTGCCTATTTTAAATTCATTATAACACGAAATATATTATTACAACATAGATGACGATGTGCTAGTTTGCAAATGGTCACACGTAACGAGTGACACCCGGCCTCTTCTCAATTTGCACACGTGTGGTTTTATTCTAACTGCTCGATGAAATTGTAGCAACTTACACTGTCCTCTAACAACATGGCTTGCACAGAATTGGGTATGAAAGACAGTGATGGTAACTATTGCTCATTAGACGCCAATGGTCCAGCGTTTCTCAAAATGCCGTGCAACATCCTGTGTTGTCATCCCATTTCATTTAATCATTCATTTGATTGCTGTTTTACGCCGAACTCAGGAACGTTTTAAATATACGAGACTTCAACTCACAACGACCGCACTGGAGAGAGGCACGGGATCATAACGCCGCGCTGGCGCGCTAATTCCCTCGGCTATATTCCCCCCCGCCCATATAATAATCAATTGCATGATACGGACTTACAGCCATACACACAGGCCTCCCCTGCTAGTTCCCCCTCTCCTCACTTACACACTTATGAATGTAAACTTGATTAAGTGAAAGTCAAAACGAATTATAACAGACAAACCCAGCATGTACCTATAGCGTAAACCAAGCAGGCAGCAGATGGGTAAAACACGTACATTTACCAATCTGATGAGCAAAAATGACACAGCCGAGGTACCTAAGATTAGTAGATGTCATTTTATAAAGATGCCTTGACAGCAGCGTTAACATTACTTAAGTAGCTCCCAGAAATTTACCCATAGCCTAACGTGTACGTGTGTGCTTGCAACCCAATCTTCAGTGACATCATGTTTTTTGGGTGTGCTTGCAACCAGCCTACAGTGACATTGTGCTTGGTCTGTGTGTTTGCAACCAGCCCTCTGTGAAGTTGTGCTTGTTCTGTAAAATTGTGCTTGATCTGCATATTTGCAACAACCCTTCCGTGAATTTTTTGTGCTTGGTGTGTGAGCTCGCAACAAGCCGTCTGTGAAATTGTGTCTGGTGTGCTTGCCACAAGCCTTGAGTGAAATTGTGCTTGGTGCGTGTTTCTCTGCTTGTTTCTGTGCTTGGTGCGTGAGCCTGCAACCAACCTTCAGTGAAAGCACGTTTGATGCTTGTGCATGTACTAGACTTCAGAGCAACTGTGCTTGTGCTTTGATTCAATACAGCCCCTTTTGAAACCATGCTCGTTGTGTACAACCAGCACTAAATGACCACGTGTTTATATCGTGTGTGCTTGCATCCAGAATTCAGTGAAATTGAGTGCTCGAGGCCAGTTCTTACCTGGCGAAAGGTTCTGTCCCATGCATCCGAACTCCTCATCGCCCGTTAACAGAATCTGTAAACCCATATACATATGTCGCATGTGGGAATCGCCGATGAAGTGGAAGTTCCCACCATCCAAGACGCGACATGTCTCGTTGGTGGAATACTGTCTCACTTGGCACTGAGCGTCGCGACTCTTCCACGTGGACAGCTCGGCGTAGAGCCGCTGACGCAGGTCGTAGCACCTGTCGCAGATGCACTCCTGTGTGGACTTTTGCCGACATTGACCCTGCATGCAGCACGGCGTTGCACCGTGCGGGTCGCACACGGCGCGGAACCAAGTCAAACCAGGGAACGTCACGTTCCCGCACAGGCCGTCCTTTCGCTGTAGCGGTACGGGCAGATTGTGCTGCTTGCGCGCTTTACTTAGAAACAGCTTCATCTCCGCTTCTTGCTCTTCAGTGTACGATTCTCTCAGCCATTCTCCCGTCGTCAAGCAATCCAATAGCCGCTGTTGTGCTAAATATTTGGATTCCATGGATGGGTCCACAGCCGTTGGTTGCAAATTCGAATCAGCCGTAGGAGGTGGTGACACGGATGGCAACTTTGAAATCGTCAAGCCGTCGCCAGGCATTAACATCTGCACGGCTTTGAAATTCTGCGCAGGTGCAGCGCCAGATCCACTGATTGGCGGGATAACGCGGTTATCTTCATTTTTGAAAAGGACGTTGGCAGCGTAAGTCGCCGTGAGGAAGATCAGTAGGAGTAATGGTGCTATGAGTCGCCTGCCGATTAAAACTGTGTTCAGGTATTCCAAAACCTTAAAGCAGAAATAAATATTTTTTTTATTTATTTCATTGGTGTTTTACGCCGTATTCAAGAATATTTCATTTATACGACGCCGGCCAGCATCATGATGGGAGGAAACCGCGGAGAAATGAAGACACCGGAACAATTTTTTCAACCGGGAAGAGATCTATTTACTTAGTTCATCGGTGATTTATTTGGTTTATTTATTTATTTGATTAGTGTTTTGCGCCGTACGCAAGAATATTTCACTTATACCACGACGGCTAGGATTATGATGGGAGGAAACTGGAGAGAGCCCGGTGGAAACCCACGACCATCCGCAGGTTGCTGGCAGATCTTCCCACGAACGGCCGGTGACAGTTGGCACTGTAGAACCATGTTATCAGAAAGACTCGTTTCCCGCCTCACTGACTCGACGTTCCACCATTCTCATTCATGTTCGCCTGGCAGTCCAATCAGTTTGAAGAAAACCCAAGCTGAGAAAAGGACTTTACATGAGTTGTGTCCCTTTCGCTTCCTGTATAGTCTTTTACACAAACACCAGCTGTTTGTTTACCGCCAAGTGTAACACCATTCAGTGTGTACTGTTCATTAACCATTACCAGCATTAAAACTGCATAATGAGCGCCACTGATAGTCTCTAGTCAACACACATATAGTACAGAGGGCAAAGTTTCCTTAACACAAAACGACGTAATACGATATATCCCGGTGTAACCTGGTTTGTACTTTTAACATAGCATATCTATGAAATTCACTGATCCTTACCAGGTGAAATACCGCTACAGATCACATGTGATTGGTCAGCAGACCTTCTCGCGCACGGCCAGCGAGGACAATGCTGTATACCTTCGAATAATGATGTTAATTTTTTCCCATATTCTATATTTTGGCAGTCTGTGGAAATATCGTCGGCAATATATTGATAACGAGAATGTACAGGCTTACAAACATAAAAATCTAGCTCTATCTGGCTTCCTCTGTTTGTACGTGGGGAGGTATGCCAAAAACCTTCGGGTGGTTCTGGGTTTCCCCCGCCGGTTCTGTCCGGCTTTTTCCCAACACATAAGTGAAATATTCTTGCATACGGCGTGAAACATCAATCAAACAAACAAATAAGCAAATTACACATACAAGAGTAACACTTCCAGACATTAGGGGAGAAGATACAGTGTGATTTGTAAAGATTATCTGCTGAAATTTTGCCAATGCCATTTGCTTCAGTAATCTTCAACAGTTCTATAAATAACCCAGCAAATGAAATCTGTATACATTATCCGGAGCGAAACACAGAAACCGCTAGAACAGGTTTGGGTGGGGACAAACTCCACCTCTGACAGGTGTTATCTCCTGGCCCATACACGTAAAACACACCATTCCGGAAAGCTCTTAACAATTTAACATGTGCATATAGATCTCCTTACCTTGTTGCGATGTGAAATATTTCCTTCTGGTTTCATTGCGATGAAACCTTTACGGTAACACACCTGGTCGAATCGTACACCTGTAGTAATAATCCCTACACGCACGTATCAATTTCCCATGATAACGTTATCTTAGCCCCGTTTACACTGTCAATATTCAGCCGGGCTCGACCCAGTTTCGACCGGCCCGAACAAATGGTGGGTTCGGCCCGGGTTGAGCAATGCTCAGTGACTTAAAGCTGAAGTTTAAACGTACTAGACTAATTGCGTATGCGGGTTTATAGGTGTCTCTTCTTTCATTTCTTGCGACCTCACCTTTTTCCAATTCTTATTCAATTATGATGTCAACAACGCGGCGCCACCTGGTCTAAACAGGAGACTGAAGAGCTGAGTGCTATCTGGGGCGACGAGACTGCGCAGGCGCAACTAGAAAGCGCCCGCCACAATCAAAAGATCTTCGAACAAATTAGTTCATCGTTGGCTGGTAAGGGATACGAAAGTCGAGACCGCAAACAGTGCCGAGAAGAAATATGAAAAACTCAAGAAGTAGTACTGAGAATTCCTTGATAGTAACAAGAGGTCGGGCAAGGGACGGAAGGACTGGGAGTTTTTTTTTTGAGAAGATGAACGAGATCCTGGGCGACAGACCCATGTCAAGGTCTTCAGTCCTGCAGGAGTCGGCACAGAACACAGCGAGTGATTCATAGACTCCCGGATCATCATCACAGGACGATGGAGCCATTTCTGAACACGATGATGACCTATCAAGTTACAGTAAATGTTGGTTAATTATATGCTGTTTAGTTTACTATCACGTTGACCCATGATTTGGAAGCGACTGTTTTAATATGTGGCACAATGTGAATTTGTAAAATTTATTTGGAGCTTTCACTAGTATTTCTGTTTTCAAGGTAATCAGTGGATAATTAAATTTGAAATTTTGCTGTCTAAGGCATAACTAATTCTTCTAACTAGGACGAATTTGTGACATTCGTCTAACCTAATTCCTAACATATTTGCACCAGTTTGCAAGGGCCTAAATCAATTACATTGAGTTGAATGTAATTGTTTTTTCCTGCTAAGCCTCTCAGTTCACTGGGCTAAGGTTAATTTTGAGAACAAGCCCTCCAAATAAGAGTGAGGCGAGGAGTTAAATCAATGTGAATTTGTGAAATTTATTTGGAGCTTTTACTAGTATTTCTGTTTTCAAGGTAATCAGTGGATAATTAAATTTGAAATTTTGCTGTCTAAGGCATAACTAATTCTTCTAACTAGGACGAATTAGTGACATTCGTCTAACCTAATTTCTAACATATTTGCACCAGTTTACAGGGTCCTAAATCAATTACATTGAGTTGAATGTAATTATTTTTCCTGCTAAGCCTCTCAGTTCACAGGCCTAAGGTTAATTTTTAATCACCAAGTAAGGGTGAGGCGAGGAGTTCAATCCCTGCACCTGTGTAATTCATCAGGTCTTATGTTATATTATACAGCTGTCATATAAATGAAATATTCATAAGTACCATGTAAAACACATTCAGGTAAGTGTTTATGGGTATAGTTAGGGAGAACTGCCCCTTTGATATGGGGCTAAAAATGTTTCATATTGAGTGCAAATCAAGACATTATTCTCACTGAACTTTCCATTAAAAAAAACCTGTCCATACAGCAAACTACAGTGACACACGTTAAGTTAATGTTTTTGAACACCACTACTGAGCACAGTTCTGCCCAAGTGTATGAGGACAACTGATCAATCACACTGAAATAAAAAATAATGTAAATAAGTAATTACATCACTCTTATAAAGTATATTTATGAAAGGCAGTTCATGTATTTACACGGGAAAAGTTTGACCACAGGACTGAGAGCACTAGCATTCAACTGTGGATGATGATGGTGTTGATCTGTCCACTGACCAGACTTCTACCCCAGCGTAGAGAAAAAGGAAGATAGATAACAGCCCATGTGCTGACGCAAAATTCCCAAAGAAGGCCAAGAAAAGTATAGCCCAAAGAGCTATTGAAACAGCAACAGCAAGCTTCTTGGCAACAATGATGGAGGCTGATGCCCAGTTTCTCAAAACAGAGGAAGACGGGCAAACAAGAGAGGAAAACAAGTTTAGACAGATGCTGCAAATGGAGAAAGAAATGGAGGAAAATAGGCTGGTAGTAAGTGAAATAACCAAGAAGATAAAACTTTTATCCTACATCACAAATACTTTGACTGGTTCTAAAACAATATTTATTGTCTACCAAGTTCTTGATGTATGCTTTTCGACAACCTGGGGATATAATGATATATTTTTTTAATGTATTTGTGACATTTGAATAATTTTGTCTTTCACCCTGTATTTGTTTAAAAATTTTTGCTGGATGGCGTTAGAAACCTGCATACTGTTGGGACTTTGCTCCCACACACCTGTATCAAGTGTTGTTCAGACTCCTATTCATTTTCTTTCTGTATTTAATGCCATACTCAATAATTTTTTCGCTCATGTGATGGAGGTCAGTATTTTATAGGTGGAAGAACTTTAGCGAGCAGCACTGGGAACTCTCCTACATGTGACTGAAGTCATGTTGGTGAAAGGTACATGATTCCCCAAGGAACTCCATGCAAAATCGCATACTGAATTATGGCTGCAGGGAGACCACCAGTGGTCGCATATTGCCACTGAAGTCCCACAAACCATTTAAGGAGGAAATCTTGAAAATTATGACTAAGAATGGGCTTGATCCCATGCTCGTGCAGACTTGAGGTTGACACTTGTGCGCCAGTTCCCAAAATATTCCAGGGGCGGAAAACAATTGTTTTATTTATGAACACAAAACCCAACCTACATTTAAAATCTCAGTTAGGACTTTTCATTTATGTTGACAGATGGAAGAAAGCCTCCACCAGCAAAACAGGGAACACGAACTACGAATGATGCAGATGTTTTTCCAGATGATTAATCAACAGCCAATACAACATGCTGCAACTCAGCAACAAATGGAGCCAGCATACATCCCACAGATGACTGGCAACATTCCACCCATGCAGCCACCATTGATGCAACCCACAAACCAAGATAGAACAACTGATGGAGCTGTAAATACACAGATTCCACCAAATCTGAATATGGACAATAAGGCAACCAAGACTTCATGCGATAAAAATGTCTTCTTTAATTCTTGTGCCAATGATAAAAATCACACAATTTATTTCAGCAGTCTGAGAATCTTTTGAGCATAATCTTAAGTGAGCCAAGGACATAATATGCCCATCAGATTATCACGGCGAATGATACAAACAACCCTAAGCTAAAGGTAAGATAAATGGCAACAGAAGTTAACATGATTTATTGTAGATTACACTTAAACATTTTCTGACAAGTGTCTGCAAAAAGCTTCCCATATATTGTCAGCAGATGGTGTCTCTCTGTCACAAGCACCTTGGAGTATTTCTTGGTTACCAGCTCCCTTAGAAAGTCCCCACTCATCGCAAAATGTATCGCCTTCAGATTCACAGAAATTAATGTATAGTTAAAGCGATATTGTGCTGGAGTTGTTCTGGCTGTTTCAGCGTATGGCTTCATTAACCAGGTTAAAAGAGGGTATGCTGGATCACCTAGTATGATGACTGGTACATCTGTGTCCTGGATTTTTCGAATTTCGTTAGGAAAAAGTTTGCCAGATTGTCCAAGACGATATATCTCAAAGTTTGCTAACAATCTAGCATCGTGCACCTTCCACGGCCATCCAATGCATGTATCTCTGATTAAGTAGTTACAGTCTACTGTGGCCTGTAATAGAACACTGCAGAAACCCTTACAGTTATAGTAATCTGTATGATTTTCTCTGGGTGCTATTATCGGAATGAGACAGCCATCGATAGCCCCTGCACAGTCAGGAAAACCCCAAGTCATTTCAAACTTTTGCATAATTTGAAGTAGTTCTTAACCAACTGGCAAATCTATGTATTGCGAGACCAAAGTATTATGTATTGCTGCACACACTTCCTTCACAATTTTGAAAACAGATGCTCTGGATATACCAAATGCTGTCATTCGCGCATGGTTGAGTGGACACATCAGCGCGTGCGGTTAGCGGTACGCCATTTCCATATTGAACCAGTCACAATTATTCGCTGAACTGAGCAAAAGTCTTCCTAATGTATGAATATTCCAACAGGCCTGAATAAAGAAAGAGAGGTGACTTTTGTCTATATTTCAACTGAATCAAAGCCGCTTTTGTGTTGGGTATGATTATTCACCATGTATGTATAAAAAGATTTTTTGCTCCTAATTGTCATGTTGGGCTTCAAGGGTCAGTCTGGACCAGGTGAGAGAATGATCCCAATCTGCGAGCTGCTGTCTTGGACTATTTGTTTATTTATTGAAGTCATTGGTGTTTCATGCAGTACTTATATATCACTTATACGACGTCGGCCAGCATTATGGTGGGAAGGTTACCAAGCAGAGCCCGGAGAAAACCCAGGCCCGCCGGCAGGATGCTGGCGGACTTTCCCGCGCTCGACCAGAGAGGAAGTCCGAGTGAGCTGGGCTTTGAACTAACGGCGATCGCATTGGTGAGAAACACCTAGGTCATTACGCGCGCTGTGACCCGGGATGGATAGTAAAAATTGCATACAGTGTACAAATCAGGTGATACTCCCAATGTTGACATTGTAGTTAAGGTCTGTAGGAGGTCGCCATTGTCAACAAGGACACCACCATCCTCCTTAAGGAATACCCTACTCTCATCAAAGAAACCACCTCTACAAGAATATTTCACCTGTACAATAGCGACCAGCATAACGGTGGGTGGAAATTGGACAGTCCATGGAAAATCCACAACCGACAGCAGGTTTCTGGCAGCCCTTCCCACGTACGGCCAGAGAGGAAGCTGGCATGAGCTGGGCTTTCACTCGTGGCAACCGCATTGGTGAGGGGCTACTGAGTCACTGTGGAGTGCTAGCACCCTAATCACCTCGGCCACAGATTTGGCCCGATCGACACGTTAATATTGATAATCTGTCATGGAATAGATCCATTCATCCATCAGCTGGCTCTTGTGCAATGTAACGATAGGTAACACAGTGATGGTGGATTATACACTGATCCGGAACGAGGTATGCATGCAGCATGACCATAATTACCTGAGGGAAGAGACATGGGAGAAAGGTTTTACCCTGTGCTATGGATTGTTGTCGCAGGCCTATCATACCTAACGAATTTTCACATGTATAGGGTCTACCCATTTCCACAAGCCATTCCACGGATAAAACAAGGTCTACTAAATTTAATTCCCCCATTTTTGGATTACTGTCCATGTATGTGCAGACCCGCCCGGATAGCGCAGTTGGTAGAGCGTCAGCTTTCGGACGGGCAGATCTGGGTTCAAACCTGGGTCGGGTTTAAAAAAACCTATAAAAAAAATGGTACATCCTGCTTCCTCGCTAGGCACTCAGCAGTAAGAGGATAGAGGGTGGACTGGTCGGCCCGGTGTCAGTATAATGTGACTGGGTGAGGGGGCTTGTTGGGTGTCTTCGGCAAGTCGCCTCGGTGAGGCAGCACCAGATAAAAGATACGGTGGAAATCCGTCCTGCACCAAGGAGACACCGCCTTTGTGTAAGTGAAATATTCTTGAGTAGGGCATTAAACAATAAGCATTCATTCATGTACGTGTGTAAACATTGTGCTTTAATAAGAAGAAGAAGAGTAGTGGTAATAACCTTGTAGTGCCTGTTATTTTCAGCCATTGTTTCTAACATTAAACATGTTTTACTTTATTTCGTTGTGTCGGTGGCATAGACGCAGTTGGTGATATGCCTTCGTGTAGGGGCAAGTTTTTTCCCATTTCACTACATCAGATGCAACACAAATTCACATTTCGAATTTATACGAATGTGTGTCTCTAAACTATGCATCAGGCAGCACAGATGGGACTCAAAAGTTGAAACGGAAATCATCAGAGATCGGCACAGATGACTTGTTTCTGGTTTCGTATTTATTATACCATTGCAAACAATGTTTTTACATGCAAGCAAGCAAGCAATCAACGTAAGTCTTGAATGTTTGAAGTTTACGTTAGTGGGGTATAATATGTGTGCTGAGTCCAATGTGTGGGACTGTCGAAAGCTTCTTGTTGATGTTGCATACTCGCCAGGAATCACAATTTGAATGACGTCATTGACCGGCCCACAATTAGATGCTGAAGCCTGCGCCGATACTAACAATGTAGCGTCTGGAACAGACCCATTCCCACAACACTGGGAATTTTCCTATCTGAATTTAAGACCCCCATAACGTTCCCAAACTGAATTTTTTTCTCAATCGTCAATCCCTACCCGAGGAGATTTTAAGTTTGCTGAATTACAACCGGCTTCTGTTACGCTCAAACCTGCCATTTCTAACTTGTTTGAGTGGCATTTAGAAGTTGGGATGGAAGTAAACTAGACAAGTCTTTCTAATGGATGCACAACTTCTTGGTTTATTAACACGACGTTTCGATGTTATCACTTGCTAACGATGTTAGTATCTACAACGAAACGTCGTGTTAATAAACCAAGAAGTTGTATATCCATAAAAAGTCTAATGTACAGTTGTTTCTAGTCTACAAACCCTGAATAATTGTTAAACGGACAGTCACCATTTCTACTCACCATATTCCGTGTTTTCTGTTATGTTAGACACCCTGTCTGTCTTGCAAACCCGGGTCTTTATCCCGTCCAGTATCCTCAGATGACGAAGTCTGCCACGAAGGATTTCAGGTAGAGGTATGACATTGAACACTTCCTGACCCAGTGCGGATACCCCCAGCTGGTGATTTAGCAATGCCAGCTCAAAAATATTCCTGCGCGAGAAGCGGTCTTCGAACGACCCACTCCCCTAACTCCCGCCCCCAACCTCACCCCCGCCCCCAACCTCACCCCACCTGTGACGTCCATGTTGTACACAGTTTACTGCGAACACAATAAATATGAATAGCGTTACAGCAGTATCAGGACATGCGCTGCAGTATACCAACTGAAGGAATGTTTTGCACTTGATTAGTAACACGGAAGAAATAATCGTAACGTGAAGGTATATCTAAACTGTGGTATCTTTCCTTTCTTTTCTTCTGTTTTTGAAGACGGATTAGCTGGATTTCCCCCCAAAATGCACAATCTGCATGGTAAGTCAATTTAATAACACGGGAACGACGCCGGATTGTTTGATTTCGTCTTACATGAATTTCAAGATAAGAGCTCGGTTTGTGCATTATATTTCACCCTTAATATGTTAATGGTATTCGTAAACATTGGCTTTGCCCCAACACGACGAGAAGCCGCTTGCATATAAGATGGAATGTAGTGACGCGATGCACCCTAACATCCTTGGTTTAAGACGACACAAAGCAGACACTCGCCGCAAGCCTCCCTTATTATTTAAAAAAAGAACTTGATTTGATTTTTTTACCCGTTGTATATATTAAGATAAAACTCTGGATCAAAAGACTAAAAATTCTAAGTTTTCCACTAAAGCCAATTCAACTTAGAAACTTGAGAAATATGACCAAATAGGTTGAGCCATTGAAAACTTCTCTTATTATTCACAAATAAATATTATTGACAAATAAATCGTCCTTGATTTCTCTTGCCAGCCAAACAATCAGATCAGTATTTAATGACTTGGTCGACCTGGTCTTATAACCCAGTTTTGAATTATCTCCGCTGAAAAGGTCAGATTTTTTTATGCTTTTTCACTTTCAAGAGAGCATGATAAATGTGTATTACAGCTCGATCGATATGGTAAATAGTGAGGGGTAAATAGTACTATGATATATATTCTGTGACAAAATCACAGGGGCTCTTGCGACAACATCAACCTTGTGAACCAGATTTAGAGGTTGGATATGCCCTTTGTGCCGCCAACACGGTTAAGGTATTCCAGAAAACCCGGTTCTTTGAGAAGGACCGCACCTTTGCCGTAGGGGCCTGCATCTGAGCTCGTCAAATTTTGCTTGAAAAGTTTACAGGCCTTAGTTTTAAAAATGTCCTCATTGCCTTGTTAAAATTCAAAACCCTGAGCTTCAACTGACTGGGCAACATTGGCGCCCTCAAGAGATCCATTGCGTGACCGCCAAACCAAATAATCATGTCGATGTTGATGCGAGGAGGAGCAGTTTTGGATACTACACGTTGTGACTCAAAATAACCAGGGTATCCTAAATTCGATCGACAAGGTTAACTTTCCATCGACTGGAAAATGAATTCGACAATTCTTCTATTTTTTTGTGAAACCTGGTGCTGTTTTTTTAGCCAGAATACATGTAATAGGAATACAGAATTTCTCTCTCCTCACATTGTCAGTCCATCGACTGAACAACATATCAGCATCTGCACTCTTCCGTAAGAAAAAAGAAAACAAAAAAAGGGGGGATGGAGAGAAAAACAGTTTTTTTAGCACTACTAAGATCTGTCGTGAAAATCAGAAGAACTAGATTGATGGTTTATATTACGTTTTTCGGGTCGAAACTCGGTCATGGCACTCATGGCACAATTAAGTTTTCCTCATCACCGAATAAAGTGTGCTGAATAGCGGTTACAACCGTGTAAGGAATACGATCCTCCGCGTCCCAGACACGGATGTGACCTCCTGAAGATCATTTTACCTGTCTTCGGGGTCAGGTTGAGTCCAGCTATTAGATTTGTCTCTGTCATCATGCTTTTGACGAGTTCAACTTTTCTGTGTATCCAAAAAAGTGTCAGGCGAATTTGCAACAATGAGGAACACTTTTGTTTGACTGAACCATGGCAGTGTATACGTCCTATACTACTTGGGAGCATGAGGAGAGCATTGTGGGAGTAATGGTGCCGAAATGATCGTTTTTTTAGCGACTAAAATGGAAGCAAAGAGTGGGGGTGATGCGGTGGACCTTTTGCAGAATATTGAACGAGCTCAAGCGGAGTGACGTCACAGATTGTTTTAGCTGCTGAACAGCCTCTGATAACTGTATGCCTGCTTCTAAGTGACCATACATGTCACCTTACACCTGTGCCAGTATTTAAAGTGGAAATATAACAGTTACACCATGTTTACCAACTGAAAAAGAATCGGTGATTGCGCTGTTTTTTAGTGTTTTCAATATGGCCCAACCTCAGTGTTTATTTCCATTTCAATCACTATGAAAATGCTAAAAAAACAATGAAATCTGTATTTGGAAGCAGCGCGAAACTAGCCTTTCAGATGATGCGTACATGTTGTCTGGGCTTCTAAACTGTAGGACCGAGAGACCTTGGGTCGTCGCTGTCGATTGGTCAAGTTGACAGCCTGAGTGCTCAGTAAGACGCTCAGCAAACAACGATATAGGCCAAATACTGGTCGGCTTGGTGTCAGTAGACTTGTTGTGTGGGGCTTCACTTATTTATTGATTTATTCATTGGTGTTTTACCCCGTGCTGAAGAATATTTCGCTTATACGGCGGCGGCCAGCATTAATGCGGGAAAGAAACCGGACAGAGCCCGAGAGAAACTCACGACCATCCGCAGGTTGCTGGTAGACCATCCCACGTACGGCCTGCTTGCTGCAAGGAGACACAGTGTCAGGATGGTACAGAAATGCTTGTAATACTGTAAGCGATCGTAACACAATCCACCGTGTGATTTGACCTTTTGGGCCATTCTTTACAGTTCATTCTTTGCTTTCGGCATATTTATCCCATCTCATAAAAAAAGCAGCCCTGTATAAGGAATTATGCTTGAAACGTCTGTTGATTGATTTATTTGACTGGTGCTTTAAGACCCTCTCAAGAATCATTCATTCACTAATACGATTGCTGCCTGCATTATGGTGGGAGGAAACCGGGCAAAACCCGGAGGAAACATACGGTCAACCGCAAGTTGCTGGCAAACCTACCCATGCATGTACAACTCGAGAGAAAACTGGCATATATGTAAAGGTAGACTTGAAATTACAGCGACATATTGATGAGAATTTCCAGGGTGACGTCTTTAACATATATAGTTTTATGTATGACATTTCCTTTGCATCTTTCTCTTTCTGGGTTGTTCATTCAGTATACCGTCCATAGCTTCATGTTCAATATTTCAATGCAATTTTATCGCATCCTCAAGAATTTCCCACGTATGTTAGCTTACAGTTGGCTATATAGGTACCGCTAGAAAGCTTGGATGTCCGGAATAAACAACCGACCAAGGACAAGTTATGGGCAAAATAGAGACATGAACGTCTTTTAGCTGGAAGACAACTCGTGTTCAGCGACTGTCAAAATGCGCAAACAGTCCCTGTAGCGGCGTTCGGCTTTTTGTTCTCACTAAATCCCCACGAACAAGGAGATCGCAGGAATTCAAGAATTTCTTGCCCAAGGATGGAATTGAACCCGTACGTCGTGTGCAATCGGTTATGACTCGCAGACTTTACCGCTAAGCCACATCGTAATTCTTTGCCCTATTCCGATAACGCTGGACCTCGAGACGGTAATTGCTCCTATATACATACGGATTAAATCTGTTCATGAATCAGTCAAGACCGTCATTCTTATCACCCCTCAGTGGAGCCTGTGTGGTTCAGTTAATTAGCGCGCTAGCGCAGCGTAATGACCCAGGAGCCTAGCATAATTGCGGTCGCTGTGAGCTCAAGTCCTCTCCGGCCGTACGTGGGAAGGCCTGCCAGCAACCCGCGGATGCTCTTTGATTTTCCCCTGGCTCTGCCCGGTTTCCTCCCACCATTATGCTGGCCGCCGTCGTATAAGTGAAATATTCTTGAGTACGGCGTAAAACACCAATCAAATAAATAAATATCACCCTTCATCTCAAAAAGTGCCAGTAAGAAATCAATTTCAGCGTTTTTAAACCAAAAAAAAAATGAAAATAAAGAAAAGAAGATAAACATAGTTCGAATCCATTTTTTTCGTCTGCGTGAAATAAAGATTTATTGCATTCTACTAATTGCACTCGGCGTTATGTAAATACAGAGGTACACACATATAAGTCTATGTTCATATGTTGATCACTCGTCGTTTGTCCGTTCAAGTTAACAAATGTGGTTCCATTGCGCCTCTATTCACGGGGTCTGGTCGTTTATATACAGTCACTGTAGGAGAATTTCTTGTCCTTCACTCCGCACATACCGCTCCACACTTTCTTTCCACCACGGTAGCATTTGCAGTTGTATTTTCCACCGCCCACACTTTTGGTTATGAACGTGTATCCACCTTTGAGATACAAAATAAATAAGTTTATGATTATGTACTGATTTACTCCAATTCGCGGGAAGGATCACAGGATCACTAGATCTAAGGCAGATTTAGTCTTGACTGCAAAACAGTCTACAGTTCCAAAATTGTGACAGTCCCAAGGAATTTTGACTTAACATAGATTTTCACTGAAAAATTGAAAATTAGTGTTGAGGTTCAAGTTAAGGCCAACTCTGAATTTAGTCTAAGATAACTTCGTCACCTTGGGACTTGAACTTTACCTTTAAAAGTGACATATTTTGCTTCGTTCTGATTGAGTCATTCTTCTTATAGGACGCGCGAGAGTTTTTCGCCAAGTTTAGTTTAGAGAAAAGCGTAAATGTTGGCATAAAAAGTTCATGTCAAGGCATTTATGTGCTGCTGAAGGTGCATCTTCTTTTACAAAACTTCAGAGGAAATACAGTATTTTTTTCTATCCAAGATGCATGAGGCATTAGGAGGCTCAAGGACCGGTTACACAAAAGGGCTCCAAAATCCCACCGGAACACATCGTTTTCCTCTGTGACGCTGCAGTGCATGTCCACTACCTATCTGTGTTACGACCACACGTAGACACCCATAATCTTGACGTATTAACACAAAGTACAAAAGATTTCGTATCTTTGTGCTGCTTTTATAGAAGCGGGGAGGAGTTGTACGAGTTCCTATTCAATTCACTTTATTCGCTCATTGTACTTTGTGCAGCGCCAGAGGTTTAATATACACGTATGCTCCAAAGATGAGCTCGGCGTCAAAAAAAGATAAAAAGAAATAATAATGATCTGACTTAAATTAAAACAAACCACGACTTTCCTTCCAACCTGTGCTGAAAGGACCTTAAGAGTTTTGGTGAATTATGTGTCTAAACTTACCTGGAAGTTTTTTCTGTGTTTCCCGAGAGATAATTTGGACGCCATCAACCTCTTCATCTTCGTAGCCGTAGGCGTAGGCATAGGCCTGAAATAATGATTGAAAAGTGAGTAGTACTACAGTAAAAAGTGCATCGCAGACTCGGTCATTCATATTATTATTAAAAAAAATGCACTGTCATGTCACCTGTCAAAAATGCATTTAATCTATCGTTGGCATCAGAAAAAGGTTCAAAAAAGTTTTTCTCAGTAGGCAAACGATGCACAAAATTTACCAGCTAAACATTTGTAATTATAAGAGGCTACTGAAGGAATGAGACATCATAGTTGCCTAACATTCAAGTCCCATGAGAGAGTACGACTCTTTTCATCTTTTTAGACAAAAGAGTTCGACATGAAACCTTCCTTAATGTCTTCCACCAACGCACTGTGTAAATCGCAGCGTCAGATGTGGGAAAGCTCGACAGCAAATTGTTGACAGTATACGCCGGGAAGTTCACAAAACTAAACATGGTTGTATCAGTATGAATTCGTCGAGTATGCTTGACGTTGAACCCAAAACGAACACCAAACAGGCGAAACAAAACAAAGTTTATCCACAGAATAAAAAGTGACAGGACAAAAAAAGAATACGAAACTTAAGAAGAAACTTAAGTACACTTACAATCATGCAAACGAGCATCAGACAAACGGCCTTCATTGTGGTGATGTTGTTGTTCCCTGAATTTCCGGTGAAGGTCTAGAGGAGCTACCTACAGATGTTCGGAAACCGGGAGTTTCTGGCTTCGTTTTATAGCACAAGAGTGCCCTTTTGGGGCAACCGCGAGGTGAGTAAGGTTAATTCGTAGCCTTCAGCGTCACATTTGTCATTGGGTGTAGCCTGAGCAGGAGGAATTCCTGCAACGTCAATTCCGAAACAACCTCTGCTAATTTGTGGCCTTGAACGTAATAATAGCTTAATGCTTAACTGTTCGTGCGGTTCATGGACAGGTCGCGGTAATGCTTCATCCTCAGCCGTGGTGCACGGAGAGCTAACATCCGCTAAGGTACACACGTGGTTACCATGTCCAGGAATGGTTAAATCAGTGGAGCATTCACAGTGTGAAAAGTTTTGTTTTCGGGCTACAATACGTGGGCAACAAAAGGTTTGGAAGACAAGTTTTATAACAATGTTTTTTCTGTGGATATTTTGTTTGGTACATGTATCCGAGGAATCAAACCAATTTAACTGTAATTTGATGTCGAGTTTCTAATATTAAAGCATGGTTACTGACACATTCTTTAAAAAGCTAAATTAATTGATTTTGCGGTTAGAAATACATAAACGGGTATTATATGTCCGTGCATTATATAATCGCAAACTTTAATGGCAACCCAAAATCAAGCAGGATTTGTTTTACTTATTTTTCCACAAATATACAATTATATCGGTAGCTAGAACAAGCGACCGAAGGTTTTATACATACCGCTCTTAAAAATCTTTGCTAAAGTTGTCAACTCAAAGGTATAAACGGAAATTTTAAGAGAAAATATACATTTTCATAACGCCGACAACATTGATCTCATGACTATGAACTACATAACTACATACGATTTCAACAAAGGTTTTATACACAGTGCTCTACATATTTCATTTCTTTCGGAGTGGGGTGGAGAGAAAAACTGAACAAGGATTTTGTTCTGTTTGTACACCCTGTTTGTTGTTTAAATCACAGTGTGAGTAGACAGAAGGGATTGCCTCATGGCGAGAATTTCCTTCGGGCACTCCGGTGTCCTCCAACCGTAAACCTGTGATATGCCTGTCATGGAAACATTCTTGAGCGCGACATTAAATATCAGTAAAACAAATGAATTTGTTTATTTATTTATTTGATTGGTGTTTTACGCTGTACTCAAGAATATTTCACTTATACGACGGCGGCCAGCATTATGGAGGGAGGAAACCAGGCAGAGCCCGGGGAAACCTACGACCATCAGCAGTTTGCTGGCAGACGTTCCCACGTACGGCCGGAGAGGAAGGCAGCATGAGCTGGTCTTGAACTCACACCGACCGCATTGGTGGGAGGCTTCGGATCATTGTGCTGCGATAGCGCGCTAACCGACTGAGCCACGGAGGCCCCCAAAACAGACGAATAGTTATAAAGATCCTCTTCACCACCTTCCTACATCTTTAAAGAACTATACTTACAGTAGGCGTCATGACATTACTCAAATTCATGTCAAGTATTTCATTATTTTACACGTTAGATTTAGTGAAACTCTACGATAGAGTCCTCGCTAGCTCAGATGATTAGAAGGTTGGATCCGGAGTTCGAATCCAGTTGTTGCGGATTTGGCTGCAGCTCCCATTCAGGAAGATTGTCAAGTACCTCGACAATCCTCGACAAAGATGGGCGGTTCACGACAGGGAACTGCGGTTTCTTTCACCCATAAATGTACACTACCGTTTTATTAGTGGAAAAAATGTGAGCAGGGCATTATACACAAATACATAAATAAATAAATAAATAAATATACGATAAAACAGGCAACAAATATAATGAACTAGGGGAATGGTATCCACCAGACTGACTGTAGCCCAGATTTGCCTCATGCTGACAGTACGAGTGTAGGAGTACTGATGGTATAATGTATAATTACACAATCAAACATTATAGGGTAATCGGGATGGGGGGAGAGGCTTCTGGTGATAGGCGGTTAGCATGCCAGCTTATCGAAATGACTTAGGGGTCTCTGAACAATGCGGTTGCCGGGAGCTCCAGTCCAGCCCAGGCTGGCTTCCTCTCCGAACGTAGTGAGGTCTGCCAGCAACCTTCGCATTGTCGTGGGTTTCCCCCTGGGAACTATAATGCTGTCAGCCGCCGTATAAGTGAAATATTCAGTACTACATAAAACAACAATCAAATAAATAAAATAAATTATAGATTAACGATATATCATGCATTTTAATATTGTTTTTTCATCCAACCAAAAACAGGTCAAGAGTGTTGTCTGTTTTGAAAATGTCTGTTTGCCAGGTCCTTAGGGCCCTGTTGTTAAATCTCCCTCACTTAAAGCCGCAGCCTAACTATAGCGCTAGCAGGATTCGAGCCTTCCAACCATTGGATTGAATGTCAACCAAACTTAAACCAAGTGAATGTTCATTGACTTGTATCGTTACACGCCCAGTCTCTGTCCAACAGGTCTTGATCAACGTAACTACTCTTTTGTAAAAGGCGCTGTGTTGATTACCGTGTGATATGTAGCCAAAAGCTCTTTTTGTGTTTGGGGGCGAATATTAGATACATGTAAATGGTGTCATAAAATTTTCGTAAAAGTAAAAAGCCTGCAACAAGCTGCCATGTGTTTTCACTGTAACATTGTCACGTAATAGCAGTGAACTGACGTCACAAGCATCCTAGTCACGTGATACTAAACTAAATAAACGGGTCAGCCGGTATAACTCGCGGAAAGAATGGGAACGAAAGACAGAGTGAACAGATATGACGAAATAAGAACATTTATTTGCATAGCACAGAACAAAAATAAATTGGTTCCAACCACATTTCAACAATACATGTAGAAATACAGCTGAGCAGGACACCGGCGGTGCCCTGGAATGTAATACACGGCCAGGCGAGGGATATCCGTTCCAATGGACTCTTCTCCGCTGGTCTGAAAGAACTGAATGAATGAATGAATGCTTATTGTTTAACGCTCTACTCAAGAATATTTCACTTATACGAAGGCCGTGTCTCCTTGATGCAGGACGGATTTCCACCGTATTTTTTATCTGGTGCTACTTCACCGAGACGACTTGTCGAAGACACCCAACAAGCCCCCTCACCCTGTCACTTTATAATGACACCCGGCCGACCAGTCCACACTCTATCCTCTTATTGCTGAGCACCTAGCGAGGAAGCAGGATGTGCCATTTTTAAAGTCTTTGGTATGATGAAAGAACTGAAGAAAACCACAATTTACTCAGAATATGCTCAGTGCAACTAGACGTTACGCTGTACAAAATAAACTATCGTGTGCTACGATTTCTTGCAGACGATACAGCCATATAATATCTATTGTGGCAGTACAATAAACATTCAGCAGACTATTCTAACGCTAAATGTGGAATCCACACACCTGAGATTTGATTTGATTTGATTTGGTCTTTTACGCTGTACTCAAAAATATTTCACTTATACAACGGCAGCCCGCATTACGGCGGGAGGAAAGCGGGCAGTTCCCGGGGGAAACCCACGACCATCCGCAAGTTGCTGGCAGACCTTCCCACGTATGGCCGGTACCTGAGAACAGAAGACACCGATATGCCACAATCAAGTGGCAACCAGATGTGTAGTTCATTCCTCGGGTCCTTATACCAGGTATAGGCAATGACCCACATCTGCCTACAAAAATGCTTCTTTAATATTTAATATGATTTTGATGTGTAGTCGGCGGTTGGTCTGCAAGCGGGACGGACGTGTTTTTCCACTTGTAAGCTGAGCTTATGTTGTTGTTGCACTCCAGTTGCTTGTACCTCACTAAGTCTGTGCAATTTTAAAAGTAAATGTATATAGTTAAGTAAGTTAGCGTGTTTGTATATGGTCTATAGTGACTTGCAGCATAAATGATCTATTGTTCTGTGAGATTAGCTGATTCTTGTACATTGCACTGTCACACTTGAACTAACAAGGGCTCCTTTCGTCTTTCACCTTGGTCTCTGAGTAGCCCCACAGGTACCCCTCCTCTCTACTAACTGTCTTGTAAGTAATCTCACTGTGCTTGCTCCTAGTTTATTTAGGCTTCTGTCAGTCACTTGAACTACAATGGAGGACGATGACAACGATATGGACTTTACTGAGGTTGGACATTCAGGACGGGGCAAGCGGGTAAGAAACAGACATGACCGCCTCGAGAAGAAAGCACGAGAAGCTGAAATAAACAATAGTTTAGAAGTTGTCATGTCGGGTGTAGGTGGATTCCCTGTGTGCTCGTTGAATCCTCTAATATTTGGTGAAGCCTTACATGAAGCTGTTGGGAGGGTGAAGTCTGTGAAAAGACTGCCATCACGTGACTTGCAGGTAACATGCTCGGACAGGGATCAGGTCAAACGTTTGCTTAGGCTGGCTTCAATAATGGGCAAAGACATACAATGCTGCCAGCCAACCATGTCGTCATGTAAGGGTGTCATATATGGTGTTAGAGAAAGTGTAACAACTGTGGAAATCCAGATGGCTTTGCGTAAGGACAAATGCATTAAAGTTGAACGGATGAAGAAGGGTAAAGATCGTCAAGTATTATCTTGCATTTTGCTTTAGTTTGATCGAGATGACCTTCCAACGGAAGTGTTGGTAGGATATGAGAAATTTACAGTAAAGCGTTATATCCCTCCTGTGTTGAGATGTTTCCGTTGCCAAATTATAAGTCGAAATCTTGTAGATGTTCCTCTCGCTGCTCCCGCTGTGGTGGCTCTCATGACTCTGAGCAATGTTCAAACATAGCCTCCCCCAAATGTGTCAACTGTGGAGGTAGCCATTATGGCGGCTGTCCTGCTAGAAAGGAGGCAAGTAAGGCTCAGTATATCAGAATTACCGAGAATGTCTCATACTCCGCAGCTTTAAAATCTGCCCGCAACGCTCGTCCCGAACACACTTATCCCGACCATGTACAGTCCGACCAAAACAATGTAGAGTGTTCCCAGGCACCTAGAGGCCTTGAGCGTGTGTAACACCCGAAACCACCTATCCCTAAACCCAGACCACAAACTAATTCTATTGACATACAGACTGAAAATGACGTGGCTATCCAGACGTACAACTGTTCGAAAGATTACCCTCGCGAATGTTGTGGCGATGATGACAGAAATTTTATTTCATTGTGCTAAAGTTCATAAGAACTCAGAAGTTATCAGTTTCATCGCTGACTGTGCTGGTCGCCATCTTGGAAGTGAGACTTCTGTTCCCTCAGAGCTTGTGGCCCTGCTGAAGCAAAGGAAAATCGCCGGTAAATAATGGATTATACAAGAAATCTAAAAATCCGTATGTTTATATTTCTCACGATGGCTTTCTGTATACTGCATCAAAACATTCAGTCTTTGTTTGCTCATGGTCAAGAATTCAAAGTTTTCTTAGCTGATCTTAATGTTGAGCCTGATGTAATTTGTCTCCAAGAAACATTTCTTACACCTAAGTATAACGTTACACTCCCAGGATATGTCATGAAAAGAAGTGACAGAATTGGCATGGCCTGAGGTGGACTCGCTATGTTAATGAAAAGCGGTATTTCATTCACGGAAATTTGCTTCCCAGAATTTCGCAGTATTGAAGTCCAGGGATTCCAGATTTTCCTTACAGGGGGACGGGTTGTGAATGTAGTAAATCTCTACAACGCTTGAAATAGACTAGATATTTCTGAGCTCGATGCCATTGTATCGACTGCTAAGGGCCTTAAAATAATCTGTGCTGATTTTAATGCACACAATGTGTTGTGGGGTAGCTCATCAACCGATGCCAGTGGTTCTGTAGTTGAAGACTTCATCGAAGATAATGATTTAATTATGTTAAATGACGGATGTGGAACAAGACTCGACGTCCGCTCGGGCAAGTTATCTGCCCTCGATTTGACTTTATGTTCCAACGAGTTATCTCCTGGTTTTTCATGGTATGTGGACTACGATTCACCTAATGGAAGTGATCACTACCCCGTGGTTGCTACATTTGGGGTATCACCACACTATAATGATGTAGATAACCAGCCTAGATGGAAAATACAAAGAGCTGATTGGAATACCTCTGCCACTGAATGCATTAAATGAATCTGTTGTTTTTGATAACATTGATCAATTTACTGACAACATTATAGGCGCTATCAACTCTGTAGCCAGTGTCTCCATCCTGAAGTCTTCAGGGGTGGTATGGTCGAAGTCCCAGTTCTATGGTGGACGACAGAGTGTGCTGATGCAATACGTCAGCGTAAGAGCTAAGAACAGAGCGTCTCACACCCGCCTGATCAACGATATCGTTTTTATCGGAAATGTAAGGCTATTGCGCAGCGTACAATCAAGCAAGCCCAGAAAGCCTATTGGCGAAAGTATTGCTCTGGCATTGCTACTTCAACACTACTAAAGAGAGTATGGGCCCAGGTGAAGGCAGTAAGTGGTGCTAAGAAGTCTAATAATATTCCTACTTTGATATCTGATAACTCATCTTGTGTTAGTGACTTTGATAAGTGTAATTTACTAGCGTAAAAGTTTGCTCATATTTCAAGTTCAAGCAACTTTGATTCTGATTTTACCGAACACAAAGAACAACAAGAGCTACTCCGTAGTTTTGACAATATATTGTTCAATGATCTGGTCATTAATGACGAATTTTCTCTCTCGGAACTCAAGCAAGCTCTGAATGGGAAAAAAGACTCCACACCAGGGAAGGACGAGGTATATTACTCTATATTAAAAAACCTACCTGATGAATGTCTTAAAATTATGTTGTTGTTGTACAACACTGTTTGGTCAAGAATGAGTCTTCCCGCGTGCTGGAAAACGGCCACTGTGTTACCTATTGCCAAGTCAGGAACGAATGCTACAGAGTCGGGATCGTACCGTCCAATAGCATTAACATCAGTGCTGTGTAAAACGATGAAGACCATGCTAAACTCCAGATTTGTGTGGTTTTTAACTAAAAATAATATAATTTCAGACGTGCAGAGTGGGTTTAGAAATAACCGCAGCACATCAGATCATTTAGTACATTTAGAGTCCACTATCCACAAGTCATTTTTAAACATAGAATCTGTCTTGGCTGTGTTCTTGGATATAGAGAAGGCATACGACATGATATGGAGAGTTCGAATTCGCCTACTCGAATCCAGTGAAATATTGCGAATGGTACTCCTCAGGGTAGTGTAATATCTCCCACTCTTTTCAACATTACTATAAATGACCTGCCCTCTATCCTTCATCCAATGACCCCTTGTACTCTTTTTGCAGACGACAAAGCTCTTTGGTTCCAGTGCCAGGATCTGAACGCTGCAAAGTAGCACATTCAACAGTCTCTAGACGCAATAACACGATGTAGAAAGCTTTGGGGGTTCCGTTTTTCGTGTATGAAGTCAGAGGCGGTTGTTCACGAAAAGGAGGATTTTGCTATACATATCACTTAAGCTCGGTAACACCAACATAAAGCTGTCTTCATCCTTCCGATACTTGATACTTCCGATAATTGATCTGGAGCAAACACATTGATAATGTTGTTCTCAAATTCTCAAAAGTGCTTAACTGGATGAGGTCTATATCTGGGAAAAGCTGGGGAGCTGATTATAAATCCCTACTCTTAATATATAGGTCGTTAATCCGAGCCAGGGTCGATTATGGATGTGAAGCTTTTGATTCGGCCTGCGATACTTTAAAATCTAGGCTTGACTCTATCCAGTGTACAAGGTTACGAATTTGCACTGGAGCGATGAAAACAACTCCTTTAAATGTTCTTCAGGTCCACTGCCAGGAATGGCCTCTCTCAGTTAGACGCAAACTGCGCACAGCAAAATTTGAGATGAAGTTAGAAGGCTCTCTACACAATTCAACCAGTTCAGTGTTTTCACCATCTTGTTATCATTCTCTCTGTAATGCCAACAAAAAATCACAGTCTTTCAATGTTCGTGCCTAGGATAGTTTGCAGAGTGCTGCGGTCAGTATTGGACATTTGCAAAAGGACTGTGTACGCAAGCAACAACTGGTCTGCACACATGCAAATTTATACCGATGCCTCTATGTGCCCTGCTACTGGTAACGTTGGGGCTTCGGTTTGCGTACTAGAATTGCGATATGAAAAAGTCATTAGATTGTCGGATAACCTGTCTGTATATTCAGCAGAACTCTGTGCAATTCTGAATGCTCTGCTCTTTCTTTTGCATGTAAGACCATTAAGAGCTGTTATATTCACAGATTCTCTCAGTGCTTTACAGTCAGTGACGTCATTTAAGTGGACAAATTGTCTTCCCTATTCTACCCAACTCTGAGGACTGTGCTCTGTCCACCGAGGAATGCAGGTTTGGTTTTCAAAGCCGTGGGGAATTATTTATGTAGGATCCACAGACTTTAGTCTACACCATTGTGGCAGTAGCTGTCTTTGAACTGACTATGGTTGATTAGAGCAGCCTAATTCCCTGAAACACACCCTATTGCCTTGGCGCAAATCATTCCATGGAATGGACTCGCCATGTAAAGTAATATATATGTGTATGTATGTAATATTTAACATACAACCAATGTGACCGATGAATAACATGACTGAACCACACCGACAGCCGTTGTAATGGTTTTGTACATACATGTACAACGAAGTGCACGCGAACCGAACTCATAAGTTCTAACTATAGTCGGGTGGTGCCTGGCAAGACAGCTCAAAGGCCCACGCGGTTTTTTCAGCAATTGGGGAGCTTCGAGTTCGAAATCTTGGGTCGCTAAAGGTAAGAAAAGCCCTACTGTACAATGTGACCTGTCAAAAATGTTAGGCAATTATTTCTGATGACATTTACCATAACATGGACGTCTAAGAAAAGTATCACAAAAAGTTATTTATACTAGATGTACAATAGGGAAAATTGAGGAGCTGAAAGTTTTTTACCTTAAGAAGCTGCTGAATGAAGGAGAGGTTGTTTGTACCTCACCAACACGAAACAGGTGATCGGTAAATTAAAGTGAACAAAATTGCCTGACATTCTGATAGATCACATGACACAGTCGTACTCCTTTTACCTTTTGCGACAAAAGAGTTTGAACTAGAAACTCCCCTATTGCGTGTGAATGGCGCGCGAGTGTGGTGATTGGTTTGTAATGACGTTTTCCGTCCCACCGAGGCAATGCACGCCAGAAATGGCGTGTGATGCCTGCAGCAAACCTTATAAAAGCCTCAACACATTTGACACGCAAAGCCCAATTCATGTTCACATCAGCTGAGCATACCACATTTCAAGTAACGGGCTTGTACCCCTGGTCAGCCGTGTGCTCGCTTGCCTTTCAAGCACAATCTCCTTTCAGAGGCAAAATTACATGATACACACTCTGCCGTACAAGTTTACGTCAGTGTTGAGATGCTCCTGAGTTCTCGTTCTGTACCAGCACGCTAACCATTCGGCCATGACATTTCATTTTATTTTATTTTCTTCCTTGTTAGTCTAACTACTGAACCGTTACAGTCATAGTTTCAAAGATTTTATGCCTTCGATATTGTATTCAACTTCCTTATGTGCATAGATCGTAAGACACAATTTAAATCAAGTTGTGTCGGGTCCTGTAGTGCTCGTGTATGCAAAATAAGGACGCGAACTGTCCACGGCGGGAAATGCTCACGGTTGTACTTTTCTGACCGATTTGTGTGCCGCTAGTACCAGCAGGCCCCTGACTAAATAGGCCACGATGTTGCTCGCCCATGTGGCCTCAAGTCTGCCTTGCACCCTGAAGGGATGAGCTCTCTTTAGTCACAACAATTCTGTCGCTCGGGCACCTTATTGATCGGAACGAGTTACATGTATCTGAACTGAACTCCAACTACCCACACAAGATGTCCGAGTCGTCATTGTAAGGATTATCTTTGATAAGGCGAGAATGTGTTCCTGTAAGCACTCTGAATTTGCTGTTTATAAAATAGTCCTTCATATTCCTAATGACAATATACACGTATAACAAAGACAGATCCGGGATCAATCCGCTGTCGGCTTATATCAAACGCTTTACAAATGGTATCTGATGCTGTCTTGCTTGGCGCTCAGTACTGAGAGGTTAGAGCAAGGAAAAAAAGATTGGTCGGCCCAGTGTCAGTACAATGTGACTGGTTGGGCTGCCATGCCTGGTGTCCTCGGCATAAAGTTCCAGTGATGGCAGCATTTTGGCGGCATGAACTCACCCAATCACAAGCAGACAAACTACATTTAGATTCTTATTACTCCTTGTCGTCATATCAAAGAGAAATTGTTGAAACCCGTACTCAAACCCATTGCAAAGAAATGTGAACAGCCCTGCACAGCACAGCGTATAATTCGGTGACACAGTACTGTGTGGCATTCAACACTGCACCAAACCTATGCCTCATTCAGACCGTACATATCTTCAGTAAACCATATAAAGGCGTTCCAAGTCGATCTCAATAAAATGTAAGGGATCAGCCTACGACTTTATATGTAAAAATATTAAATACAAAAACCCCCAAAAGTTCGTTACTTTTCAACGATTCAGTGAACACAGTCCATACCGGGCACGGCGTATAATTCATAATAACGAATGCTTAAAAAGTCCGTGTTTCTTTGTTTATGGTCGATTTATTTAATTGTTGATTAAAAATAACGCAATACTCAAGATTACTTCTTTTCATACGATGGCTGTTTTATGAGTGAAAGAAACATGGCAGTGCACGTGGTAAGCCACTAACCTTTGCCAAGTTACATACGAGCCTTTTGCTTATCCCACGTGTGATACGTTCTGCTCACGCGCAATCATGCAACGCTTAACTGAGACGGCTGTGTGTCTTATCCTGCTTATTAACCTCCCTTGCTCTTACTGTTTGAGAGGGTTCAAAACTCGGCCACGGACAAGGATTCTTGAGATCCCCTTCCTCTCAATGCATGTTTATTAAAGCCCTTTCTCCATGCATTTAAATATGTGCGCACATCTGTATGTCACACGTGTAAAATCCCGCCATGCAATTGCCCAAGGCCGGTGGTTTGTTCCGGTTTCCTCCACCCATAAAACTGATTGCCATTGTACAAGTGAAAACTCATTGATTGTATGGTGCTAAGCATAAATCAAGAGCAGCCTCTGCTTGTGGGGCCATTGTGATAATTTGATTTTATTTTGATTAGTGGTTTACGCGGTACTTAAGAATGCTTCACTTACACACATATGGTAGCTAGCATTAAGTTGGAAGGAAACCAGGCAGAGCCCAGGGAAAACCAACCACCTTTCCGCATACGAGGGGATAGGAACCAGTGTGCGCGGCACTTGAACCCACATTCGAACACCTTTAAGATATCTATAAGTATTTTCATACAAACTGGAACGACGCTGTACCAAAAAGGAATAAAAGAAAAGGAAAAAAAAAAAAGACGGTCGATTTCGCTTACAAAGTCATGACTTTTATTTCGACTGACGATAACATAATGGAAATGATGGAAAAACACCAAATATCACAAAAGTGCAAATATTATGCGACAAAATATGTAGCTTTCCTTCCCGAGTGCGTCATGGTGACGTCATAGCCAATGAAGTCCATTTTCAAGTCAAATCTGGGTTAAGGATTTATGCACAGTTGCTGTAGGAGAAACTCCTGTCTTTGACACCACACATTCCTGCCCAGACCCTCTTTCCGGAACGGTAACAATCGCAGTTGAATTTGCCGCCTCCGATGGACTTTGTGATGAAAGTAAATCCGCCTGAAAACAAAAAGAAAAGAAAACGGATTAATTTTAAATGTTTTTTTAAATGTGTGTTTACCGCCATACTCAAAAATATGTGCCACAGTCTTCAGCTATATTACACAATCCCGAAAAAAAAAATCACTTGACAAAAAGCCAGTGAAAGTAGCATCAAACAGGAAGAAGCTGGACTTAATCCGTGATCTCAGTGATCAGAGGCAAAGTGTTCAAATCGATCATGTTTTTTGTGGTAAATTTGGTCCTTTTTTCAGAGAATTTCAACCTTGCTTTTTAGGTTATTTATCTGAACGAAACTACAGCATACATTTACCAGTTGATTTGGACACACTGGTAAGGATACCTTTCAAGCACGCCAGCTTGTGGGAGACGCTCACTTGAAATGGCCGTCAAATTGTTCACGCTGACTTAGGCTGGACTTTTATGAACATTAAATGCATTCTTCTTAATTAACAGTAATAAACCCTCCGAAAAACCTAATTTTCAAAACATTGTTTGTATGAAAAAGTGAACACACTGTCAGCAGAAAAAAAGAACACAGAAAAGAAAACAAGACGCTAATTCATTAATGACTGTTAACTCCTCGTTACTTAATTTAGAAGCATATATTGCCAAAAATTTCAAACAGCAATGCTTGTTTTGGGCTCTGCACGTTAGTCACCTTGTCTTAGAAAATCCTTGCCTGGGTGATAGCATGTACAATGTAAAAGCCAAAACGATCGATAGAAAAGACCTATAAAAGCCACTTTTAGAGCTACTTCCAGCACATAGAAAACACTGAATATTCCGCGCTCTGCTTAAGGCTAGCCACGTCTGATTCCTAAGCTAGTATATCAGTTAATGTATGCTGAGATACAGTCACAACGACTGTGTTAGCAGCTACTTACTGCTGAGTGTTCCTTTTGTACATTCGCGATGATTATTACCAATTATCTGACCTATTATTCTAGCGTGATGCTGGGAAAGGGAAAACAAGTAATGGATTCTAGACCAGATAGCGTCCCCGAGGACTGATCCCTTTGCATCCTTCTCACGTTTATCTTAAATGTGATCATAACACTGCACTTTGAGTGTTTCAACACCAGTGGCGTTTGTATATTGCATTTAACATCACTGCAATGTTTCTTACCTAATTCTGCTTAAGCCATGATGCAAGGAGGTTAATAACACTATGTTACGATGCACATGTCGTGATTACATGTGTCCGGGTTAGGAACCGCGTAAGTTTAAGGCCCACACAAGGTGATTAAATTCACGGTCGGGTTAAGTTCGTTTGGCGTGGCTGATTGTCCACATGGGACAATGCTACATCATGGACCAAGCTGAAATTCCCACAGATGTGTCAGAGATGGTTCTCGCCGTTGGTCCCCATTAATGTTACCCAAAGGAGGTAAGAGAGCACCTCCAGACGATACATTAAGTGAGATAACGCAGGCTTCAAAATTTACGACCGGTAATTTAGAAACAAAAGATTTACTTGTTCACTGCTATATAAGCGAATCCCCCAGTTTGAATTAAAAAGAGAAGCAGAAGTCTTTGGCCACTCAAACGCTACGTTACTGTGCTTCCTGATACCCCCGATCTAAGACAATAACTTCTCTCCTTTGGAGATACCCTATGCTTTCGGACATCACCAAATTGAACTGGGATTGACTTGTTTTGGCTGGCGTTCGCTCTCTCTCCACTTTGAACCCGGGACAGCGGCACATAGTAAGTATAAGTAGTAAGTATATGTTAAAGAACTCTTTTCTTGTTATTTAACCCCTTGTCGTTGTAGTCACTTTGTCCACAGGTTTATCTATAAAACTATATAGTTTTATAAAGGTTACGGGTATAGTTAGTGGCAACCTCAGCGCATAGTTTCCACTCTGCACGTTGTGTTACCTAGTTGTGTCTGACAAGACTATAAAGGCTCCATCGTCAGGGTTTCCCTAAAACGCTTCCACTCAAAACGCTTCCTCTACAAACTCTGCGCTCGGATCAAGTAGCCACCCTTACAAACCCTTACCCCGTATCAACTAACTGATAATATGTCGGATTTCACGGGAAACGTGTGACCAATTGCCAACTGTCATGATGTCGTCCCTGCTCTGGTCTTACTCTCTTTGCTGTAGTCTTACACTGGTAAAGAATTACTGAGGCCTGGTTATCTACGATACAACAGGAAGTCGATGTTGCGAATTAAAGATGTTATGGGCACAAACGCGAAATAAAAAAAAAGATGATTATCTCACCAGGCAGTTTCTTTACACTTCTCACTTCAATGTGGGCTTCTTCATCGGCTTCATCGAAACTGGCGTAGGCCACAGCCTGTGGGGGTAGAAAGAAACGTGTAGTATATAGGCATGATTTATTTGCTTATTCGATTGTTGCTTAACGCCATATTGAAAAATTTTCGCTGGGTTTCAGTTTGGTGGGTGGTATCCGGATTGCCCGGATATGCACACATTTTTGGTAGAAGACAAGCCATGGGACTGCGCCATTGACCAAATGAACGTTGTCGTACACTCGTTTATCACCAAGACCTTTCAAGCCGTGAAAATCTGTGGCAATCATGTCGGTATGAAGTGTTATTGCAAACATAACCTTGCCTACGAGATTTTAGTATATAATGGCTATTCTGCTACTCACTGACCACAACAGAGCTCAGATTGGCAGACGTCATTCAGAAATAGTTTTTATAACTTTGATTTTGCATTAAACCTTCTGCCTGCCATATTATGGCTACAATAGGGCCGAAGTGCCTTTAAGCCACGATTGTTTATGTATTGTTAAACCACTCGTACAGCTTTCAAAATGGACCAATACCAGTTCCAGAGTCAAGTCAGCAGTCTCAAACCCAGCGATCACATCGCCAGCAAGTCAGCTGCTTCCATAACACATTTGCAGTACCAATATTGCATTCAGTACCAATTACCTCCGTCATGACTTCGACATAGCCTCTCACAGAATAGGATATCCCCTGTTTTTGTTTCGTTTTGATTTAAAACATAAACAAAAATGGTACGAAGGGGGCCACATCCTACGATTTTGCTTAGTTTCTGCTTTGATTGCAATGCTTAAGATTTAAGGTCACTGTAAAAATGGTTTAGATCACGGTCGTTTGAAGCTGGCTTCGCCTAGTATCAACACATTACGAATGCTGCCTCATTGGAATGCCTTTCCCAAGACACCAGACAGGACACCCGGGGAGAGCGTGCACATTCGTTATTGGACCCTTGGCATGATATCCAGCTATACGTGTATCCTCAATTTTGAACTACAACAACATTCTGTAGTAACCAATTTGAATTTTGACTCGATCTCTTTTCAGCGTTAGGCCTGGGAAACTCGCAGATGAAAGTTTGAACTCTAAAGTCTTGCTGAAAAGGTTTTTACAAGCCACAAAAAGAGAGGTTCCATTGGTGAGTGTACGAGTGAAAATGAATCAACGAGCTAGGCATACTTACCGCCATGCAAAATAGAAGAATGCACACTGCCTTCATTGTGAATGGAAATGTAGAAGTTCGTCGGACGATTGGGAACGTTTCGACAAGGTGGGCCAGTTATGGTGGATGTGAAATTTCGGAGCTGACCAATGGGCTTTATATAGCCGAATTCGGACTCGATAATTTTTGTGGAGTCAGCTCAGCTAATTGCCGGAAAAAGTGGATAAAATCACAAATTTTCATTTTCCCTTATGTGGTGTAAATATAATTATGATTTTATATCCTACTAATGTGCAAACAGAAATGTAATGCCGCGCCGAACGCCGGAGAGATCTAATTGGTTTAATTGAGATGGTCTCTCTGTCGTAACGCAGTGACCATCCCGAATAATATGACTTCCTCCCCCACCCGCTTCCCCCTCACACACAGACACAAGCCGCATACATGTAGCTGTATACCACAGTGAATGAGAACACTGGCTTAGCCCATGTAGTCATGTATTACTTGATAAATTAAATACACATAAAATCTCTTACCAGGTTGAAAAAAAGGAGGAAAAATGCAATACGGTGACATTTTAAGCCTATACAAGTGCCTTTGTTACGATGACTCCCAGTGAAGGCATAGTACTTTTATGCACAACAACGTGCATACAAGATGTAAGTATATGAAAGCTGTTTACAAAATGCATAAAAAAAGTTTGTGGAATGGTCTGCTTTATTAAACAAATTGTATGTTTCGTTTATTTTCTGATATAGTTACTCCACAGTTGCTTGATGCAATATAGACAGACATTTTTTTCGTATATTGCGATTTCCTGTTCCATGAGTGGAGGAAAAATTCCTAAAGAAAAACTCCCTTGAACAGTTTGCTTTGCTAAAATAAGATGTATTTTTTATTGTTATACTTCTTATTTTGGTATTTATTTACTTTTTTATTGTTTATGCGTCAATTTTTTTTCACATATGATGACGAATTGCTTCTTGAGTGAGGAAAACCAGTGTGTCTTCAAATGAAGAGAAGACAGCACCCTTGCACTTGTCACATATTGCTCAATAAAGAAGGCCCGTCAGGAATGTGCGAGGGGTCGTGGGTTTCCCCTGGGCTCTGCTCGGTTTCCTCCGACCATAATGCTAGCCGCCGTCGTAAAAGTAAAATATTCTTGAGTACCTCGTAAAACATCTATGAAATAATAAATAGATAAAAAATAAATGAAGAAGGACGTTCTCTATCGTAAGTTTATGACTGTATCAAAGGCGATGTTACAGAGAGTAACGCTAGACATTATTCTATGTTAGTTAGTTAATTAGTTAGTTAGTTAGTTAATTAATTAGTCGGTTAGTAACTTACTTAGTTACTTAGTTAGTTTGTTATTTAGTTAGTTAGTTAGTTACTTAGTTAGTTAGTTATTTAGTTAGTAAACGTCATATATTAAACTCGAGAATTTTGGTCATTATACAGATTTGTGTCAGTTTTATATTAAGTGCAGGAGATTGGACTGCCTAAGTAAACCGTAGGCTTTTGTTACGTTATTGAAGAACACTCCCCCAAGCATGGCGTTGTACAGCTCTACAAGCCCTGTAACGAACGTCACTCTGCGCAAACGGCCAACCCAGTGTAGCAAAGACAGACTAAAGAACACTTTGAAATGATGTAAGTTTCAATAGAAAGACGGTTAAATCTGTATTGGAACTTACCTTGAATTATTTTATAAACAAAATGAAATGCGAGCAAGTGTGTGGACAGTGTAAGTTGGGCTTTATGAACCACATTAATATGACTTTACAATTTTTTCACACTTCTATGTTCATATCTGAATAAAATTTTTGTGAACTGTACTCATGTAATACGCGCGTGCGCGTGACAAATCTAATGCATGTGACAATAAATATTTGTTTTCGTGCAGACACGTCAATGTGACGTCATCGATGTGGTCAATATGGTCAGTATACCTTAAAAAATCATCTTAAAAGTCTAAAACAAAAAACAAAGACATCTTTACAAATATATATATTTTAGTGATTTTTCTTAAGACGATAGCTTCACCTTTATATCGTCTTGTTCTTCAACTTCCATGTTCTTTGACGCTCAGCGTATCCTGACCGAGTAATTAAATACATTTATCTTTCAGTCTCAAAGACACACCAGGCACGGGTTCAAAGCCGGCGTGTCAAGAATTCGTACGTTATCACCAACCCCACTAATCGCGGACCCTTCATAACAATAAACCGTCGAGGTGGGCTTCGTGGCCGAGGGGTTTAACGCGAAATCCCGGCGTTATGACCTAGGTGTCAGATCACCAATGCAACTGATGTGAGTTCATGTCCAGCTCACGCTTTCTTCCTCTCCGGTCGAACGTGGGAAGGGGAACCAGCAACCTGCGGATGGTCGTGGGTTTTCCCCGGACTCAGTCCGGTTTCCTTCCATCATGACGCTGGCTCTCGTAGTATAGCTCTCATGTAGCCTTTTTGTGCAGTTTAACGTTTGATGAAAGCAACCCGTCTTCCATCAGTATCGTGTGCACATCTGCCATGTGAATAAGCTCGTCAGTAACTTGCCAAAGGTCGGCGGTTTTCACCGGGCACTCCGGTTTTAAATACACCCATCAAAAATAACCACAATCGTAATAATAACCGTAGGAGTATGAAAAAGTCTTGAGTGTAGCGGTAAACTACAATCCAATAAGCAAATGTACAAGTTCAGGTCCATGGTAGTGGACCTCCTCGTTGCTCTCAACAGATCTGCTATTGACTTTAAGATTTCAGTCAGTCTTGGTTTGGTAAAAGACGGTCAAACAATGAAGTACAATACCTCCTAACCAATATACAATGAATGTACGAAAAAGGGCAAACACGTAGGAAACAGATGGCTTGGAACCCGCAAAACTTACAATTTAAATAAATTTGAATTTGTTTGTCACAGATATAGGAGGTTGAATAATACCGAACATAGACTTCTCCATAAGCAAATATACATGCGTATAATTGAATTGAAACTACGAACCTCTCCGCCCCTACCCCCACTATCCCCTCTAACCTCCTCTACTACACGGTAATTGTGCTCTGTGTTGTCCTTTACTGGTCGTGATTGCCCTAAGTAATTATTACTCGTAAACAATCATAATTAGTGATTAGACTGATTGTGCCACCTACAGAATAAACAGGCCTAATTAGTACATCCTTATTAGCATTACCTGTAATTCGTCCACTTAATTACTCTCACTAATGAAATCTGTCATTCACCTAGCATTATTACTGTAGTTAGCAAGTGGTCTGATGAAACCTTTGCAGTGCATCATGGAAATTGTTGAGGTTCTACTGCGCATTACAAAAAATGGGTTAAACAAACTAAAATATGAAATAAAAAGTCCATTGTATATTTTTATCATTCATTTATGAAATGTTTTTTCAACAGTTTTGCATGATGCATTTGAGATATTTATTTTGTTTCCCAAAACACTTAAGATAAATCTATTTATATTTAAGGACTCACTTTACTGAATTCACCAAACCGTGTTAAGCGACTATAAAGCAACTTCATGTTTCATTTCCTAGCATGTAAAACCAGTGTGGTTATTGTACCATATAAATTTACAATTTAGCCACGGATTCATCTTTGTGAGAGAATGACAAAATCTGAACATTCTGAATACCATAGTAATTCAGTACAGTGAATATCCAATTCAGCTAAAAGTTTTCATGATTATGTCTGAGCGTCTGTATGATAAATTAAAAATCCTTCAACCATAGTTTCAGTATTGATTTATATACTTAGTTATCAAATCAGTTTTAAAAGTGTTATACCCACATTGTGCATATTGTTGGTACATACACGCAATATTTTGCTGCGTTTTACGACAGGCAAAAGTAGTTTAAACTTTTATTAGAAAAATAAATGGAGCTGACATACTAAGTTTACTGTACAAATACAAATACATGTTGTTGTGTTGGAATATTATCATATCATCCTGTTACGTGCATATACACAGGTTGTAACCGCAACTTATGCTGCTGTTTATTCGATTGATGTTTATTGATTTACAGCGATTTGGCTAGGAAAGCATACGACAGACGATGCCGGACGTTACACCTATATTGGCTGTAAATTTACAGTCAAAATTAAGGTATATCTGATATCTACAGAAAAATACCCTAGAATCCAGGTTAAGTACCAGCGGAAAATGCTACAGAGTGTCGAGTGTAGTTCTAGTTCCGATCCAAAGGAAGACATTTGGCCAAGTTAATCAACAAAAAAATGCTATCCATTTCTCAGCCGAAATATTGTAATTAAGGCCGTATTATACAACACTCTCCAACATTTTGTCATCTGTAAATCAGCTATACCTGGCAAATGGTCTTGATTTTTTTCTTCCTCCACACACTAACCTACTATACCGTACATGATTTAAATCATTTTGATTATTTACTTTACTTATTTGATTAGTGTTTTACACTATACTCAAGAATATTTCACTTACGGTGGCCAGCTTTATGGTGGGAGGAAACCGGGCAGAACCAAGGGGAAACCCAACACCATCCGTAGGTTGCTGGCGGAACACTCCACGAACTGAAGAATTTTGACTAGATATAAATATTATTTTTAATCTCCACACACCCGTTTGCTGTACCGGAAGTGACAGATTGGCGATATGCGTTTTAAGCGTAATGTTGCAGCACTGCATTACAGAATTGATAGTTCGTGATGTCTAAATTTAAAATTTTATTTATTTAGTGTCAGTTCCATGACCGGGTAGAGAAAACCTGAGCACGGTGCCCGGCGTAAACCACCGACCTTTGGCACCGCATTAACGATTTGTTCTCCGTGTGGGGTACACATATGCACATCAAATCGTTGAAAGAGGGGCCTCCGTGGCTCAGTTGGTTTGCGCGCTAGCGCAGCTCAATGACTCAGAAGCCTCCCACCAGTGCCGTCGCTGTATGTTCAAGTTCAGCTCACACTGGCTTCCTCTCTGGCCGTACGTGAGAGTCCGCCAGCAACTTACGGATGGTCGTTAGTTTCCACCGGGCCGTTCCCGGTTTCCTCCCACCATAATGTTGGCCACCCTCGTATAAGTGAAATATTCTTGCGTACGGCCTAAATTAAATACTAAATGACACCAATGAAATAAATAAATAAATATCGTTGGAAGACAAGATCTTGGACCATTGGACTGTCATAATAGCGTTGTCGATAACCTATTGTTACCAAAGCCCCACAAGAATGAGGCGACCTAATGTACAAAAATCTCTGTCCAATTTGGGGTTTGAACCCACACACCGCGTGTCCTTCGCCAGTGACTAAGTTTAAAACTGTCAGTCGGTTAAATATTTTGAATGATATGTCGTATAAACAAATTAACGATTGACAAAAGCAGATTATTCAAATGATTTTAAATCTCGTATAAATTTTACACGAGAGAGCTTGTTTATCTTCTGCATGATGCCAACACGATCATCAGCATGGCTCAAAACAGACTATTCCGCCGTCAGTTCTCAATTGTGTATACACTCATCAATTACTCATCACGTTGCTGACACAAAGATCAAAATTTTACCCCCTGTAATGAAAACCTACTCAGCAACGTTAATTGAATACCTGGAGCTATTAACACTATGTAATTGGCTGTTCACCTAAATCTCATAGAAGAAAGAATTAACAAATTTACTGTACAGGCTTAATTACAGTTGTGCGTGATAAGCAACCTGACTTTGACATTTAATCCTCATACGTGCGATCGTGAGTGTGTGTTTGTTGACAGACATACATATATATATCTGCTTGAATATGTGAATCCCTGTCAGTCCATTTTTTGTCGTCATGGTTCGGCGTGCTGTTGATAAAACTCTAGCTTCGGTTGGGGCGGGGGTTGGGGGAGTGGATATGTTTTGCCCAAAATCTCTGTTGCTGTAACACCGTTTATTCTATGATCTATTAATATACACTACATCCTAATTCAACGCGAAGTCATTGTCTATGCTTACAGTTAAAATTCATTTTAAAGGCGATGGTATAGGCAGATTTTGGCTTTTCCTGGTAAGAAAATTCTGAACGTTATATTTAACTGAATATCATTGTACTCATACGATGGGCATCATTCTGAACGCGCGGGCGCGGCGAGACGAGTTCAAGAGCCAGAGCACCTGGAAGGTCCAAAGGCGTGTTTTCGAGGAAAGCATCTGCCGTTCCTGTCCGCGATCTTGGAGATCGGACACACCGACAGGCTGTAGATTGTTCCACCGCACAGATGGTCAAGAAAAAACGGAATGCCGATCCGAAATGACTACGGTGTGTTCAGGTATCTGACTTTTGAACTGTTCGCTGCCAAATGAGTCATGCAGACATAGAGTTCTGGCTTAATATAATTATCTCTAAAAAGACTTTTTTGGCTACTATAATCGTATTAACACTTTATCGCTTTGATGTTATTTAGGCCCATATGTGACAGTCTATTGACATCTGATCCAAATATTTGAAAACTAACCATTTGTGAAATAAATACATCGATATAGTTTTAAGTGTACAGCTTTGCGTGTCTCCATCTCACTTCCGTGGTTATGTTTTGTCGGAATTGATCTCTCTAAACTACAGGTACGTCACCTTCAGCACTAAAACACAGAGGACGCCATTTCCTGGAAGAAAATGAAAAGAACGTTTAAAAAGTGTATAGCAAGTTGTATTAAAGTGTATACCGATTTCCCAAATTCTAAGCTGTACACAAAGTTTTCAACAGGTAAAATCAATCACCACATGATGTGTAAGGAAAAGATTTCTATATGTAGTATGAGTAGCAGCTTGGTGGTCATTTGGTTTCAGTTACATGCAACATGTTAAGTCCTGCTTTGACGATTTCGCTACACCCCCATTCCTTTATACTCGACTGTTTGTCTCATTCAACATAAGCAATGGGATGGCCATATCTCTGAGGCCCAAAGCTCGAAACCAGCTAACGATAACTTCCAAGTCAGCTGAATTACCTCCAGGAACTTTGATTTCCACCAAACAAAAACACCTTACTGGTTTCTTATTGGTGATTTTTGTCCCAAGCCGTCAAACATGGATGGAATAAAGCAACACACTAAACATTGTACTCAACAGACACGATTGCGTTCGTTGATGGAAACACTGATTGGGGACAATCATGATCCGTAAACTACCTTTCTTTCGTTATTTCAAAGTAACCGTTTCGAATTCAGATCTCACTGTTTAGGTTACTGCTTTAAGTCGGTGGATACTCGCCATGCTGTATGACTCCTTGTTTAGTGACTGGTTTGTTTTTGTGTTTCTGATTGGTGTGATGAAGTTTGTTGTTAGCAAGTTTACGATGATATATACATGTAGTCACGATGTTCACAGGTTTCCAGTTCCTTCAGGTCTGCGTCTCTTGTTTTCTTTTTTTCTTTCTTTCTTTCTATCTTTCTTTTTATTCTTCTCTAATTCAGTTGTTTTTGCCTCTGGTTCTTGGTTGTTTGTTTATGTGTTCTTTTCTTTGTTTACAAATTGGTTTTCTAGTTGGTTTGTTATTCTGTCTGTTTGCTTCTTTGCTTATTGTTTCTTTGTTTTTGTTTTGTTTTTTTACTGTTTTCTGTGTGTTTGATATTTTTTGCCTGTTGTTGTTGGTTTGCCTTTTCTCGTTGTGCTTATTTCATTGATTCTTTCTCTCTTTCTTTCTATATGTCTTTCTTTTTTCTTTATTTATTTATTTGCTTCTTTGCTAAGGTTAACTAGCAACTTCAACAAAATGTCCACACGCCGACATGTTCACGCGTACGTGCTGTCTCACTAGAATACCAAACCGTAGACACCAAACAAAACACTGGCATATCCTGGTATATTTGAAATCTACCCCGCTTTTTTTAATATCGGGGCATATAGTGGCCTTGTCCAATCGGTAGATGCCGGTTTAATCCCGAATCGTGTCAGTCTTAAGATTTTGACACCATCTCGCTATGTGAGAAATGCTATAAGAGAATTATGCAAAGTTGATAATGTAATGTGGTTCACTTTGAGGGGCGTCGTGTCAGGGCATGGCAAACAACTTAGGAAGACAGTATCAATGCGTTGGAACTTGGTCCTGCCTTCTACAAGGAGACATCGTAATTTATTTATTTGATTGGTGTTTTACGCCGTACTGAAGAATATCTCACTTATACGACGGCGACCAGCATTATGGTGGAAGGAAATCGGGCAGAACCCGGGGTAAACCCATGACCATCCGCAGGTTGCTGGCAGACCTTCCCACGTACGGCCGGAGAGGAAGCTGGCATGAGCTGGTCTTGAACTCACAGCGACCGCATTGGTAGGAGGCTTCAGGTCATTAGGCGGCGATAGCACGCTAACCGACTGAGCCACGGAGGCCTCTGATATCGTAATTGTGCTACAACTTGTGCGACACTAAACCTCGAACAAACAAACCCATTTTTATTTTGAGCTCCCGGGGCCTCCGTGGCTGAGGAGTTAGCGCGCTAGAGCAGCGTAATGGCCCAGTAACCTATATCACAAATGCAGTTCAAACCCAGCTCATGCTGGCTTCCTCTCCAGTCGTACGTAAGAAGATCTGACAGCAACCCGCGCATAATCGTAGGTTTCCACGGGGCTCTACCCGGTTTCGTCCCAACGAGGGACGCGGTACTGAAGAATATTTCACTTATACTCCGGCCGCCAGAAGAAAAATATTCTTGAGTATAGTGTAAAACCCTAATCAAATCAATCAATCAGTCAATAAAAATATAAAATTTGAGCACCTGATGAGAAAGTACCAAGCAGTATCAGGTATTGGTGGTACTCGTACTCACTTAGCAGTGAAGCCATATATAAGGAGTTGAATTATGAGGCAGACGAGCTGCCCCTGACAGGTCGCGCGTTCGAATCTGGCTCCTGCTGTGTCAACCGCGCGGTTTGTGAGTCAGATGGTTTGTTGTGTAAAGCACCTGCATGGAGGGCCCGATATCAATATGTTATTTTGACCTGAGTCAAAATTTAAAATCAAGAAACCATTTTTGGACTTATGAGTTCAAACTGAGTGAGACTAGCCAGTGTCAACACAGGATCGACAAAGCTCTCAAAATTTCAACCTTTTCAACCATGTGCCACTTATGTTATGTACTGAACTTCAGAGTTGTCAATGGAGTCAAAGCATCGCTTTGTGCGTGAAATCGGCTCTGTAGGCGTCGGGTTGTTGGTTTTTCCTTTTTTTCTTTTTGTGGGAGAGGTTATTTTAGGATTCCTCCACCTTTAAACCTCTCTGCCCTACTTAAAATACAGCATTCTTGAGTAGAGTGTTAAATCATAATCAAGACAAGTACTTATTTACTTACATACATGTATATACATCACTGGGAATACGTGTGATTATGTTCATTTAATTACAGTAGCGGGCCGCGAAGGAGGCCAGATGGTTAGAGCGTCCGCCTCGAGGTCGGGAACATATCTACACTCTAAGGACTTCTCGTCGTCATATGACTGAAAAATTGTTGAGTACGACGTTAAACCCACGCACACATGCATACAGCTACTGTAATGTCTATTACAGTCGTGGGGCCTCTGTGGCTTAGTCGGTTAGGGCGCTAGTGCAGTGCAACGACCCATAAACTTCCAATGAATGCGCTCGCCGTGAGTTCAAGTCCTGTGAGATACGTGGGAAAGTCCACCAGCAATCTGCGGATGGTCGTGGGTCTCTCCGGGCTCTGTCCGGTTTCCTCTCTCCATAATGATGACCTCTGTCGTATAGGTGACGTATTCTTGAGTGCGGCGTAAAACACCAATGAAATAAATAAATAAATCAATCAATCAAATATTATAGTCGTATTCCTGAATTTGGCACTTCCACGATGGCGGCCTTGTCTATAGGTTGTATGGATGGTCGACAAAACCGGCTCCTCTATTAAAGCTTGCTGATAAGGGTGTAAAGACTAAGTAAATTTAAATAAACATTCAGGAATCTATAGAGTAACAAAAAAACCCATTGGTGTTATTTTCATGCAGAGACAGGGACCTGCAGACACCTTACGGCTGCCGGTCACAGCACTGTTACTTGATCACGTGACGAGACAGGCTGCGGGTTTTGTGGTCGCCATGTGTCACCTTACATTTGTCAACACGCCAGACTGGTCATTTATAACCAGTGCCTGTACTTACCTACGGATGCTTATTTATATAAAGAGAGAAAGAGACAGTTAAACGTGACATCACCTGGTCGTTCACATATACTGTACCTGTAACGGTGTATATAATACACCAGCATACACGCAGGAGTCACCTCCCTTGAGTTATTTGTTACCGTATGTTGTAACATAAAATAAGAAGCCCAATAGGATTAGATGGTACATGGGTGAAATTAAATATTTACATATAGATGTAAAGGTGTGGGTATGTCAGTTATGTTGTGAAATCTTGGACGGAAATAAGTTTCTTCATGATGTCAATTTTAAAGTGCTTCTAATTACATTCATCATTTACAAAGTGGCAGCACGTTTTTTGACTGGACTGTCTTGTGAGGGGATTCCCCGGTGGTTTCCAAACACTCCATATACTACATAAGGTTTTATATATAACAGAGTGGTTTTTTTTTATTTTGAGTAACTTCAAAAATATTGCATACATGATGTATACGCGGTTTTTCTGTGAGAAAGTTTGGTGCTCAAAATAAATAATACGCTAAAAATAATTAATCTATTTATTCATTCATTTAAATCTAGTGTTTACCATCGAACTCAAGAAGATTTCACTTTTAAAACAAAAGACAACAAAAAATATAACCAAAGTCTATACAGGCCCAAACGAGCTTAATATTTTTATGACGTCTTTGGTAACTGTATAAATCACCTTTTAATCTGGAATTTTTATTTTAATGAAACCGGAAACACGACATCGCTCCATCCGTACCCTACGCTCTTCAGTATTGGGGGCGAGACATTACTTTGTCATGCGAAGTGCGGCCCCCTTTATTATTACAGTCGAAGGCCGCCTACTGTGGCCTACTGGTTGAGATCTTGGGGAATAACCCCATACGTATTCCACTACCACTTTCTCCTTGACAATGGATTTATCAGTATATCAGAATTGCCTCGTAATCACAAGGAAAACAGCTGATGTAACGCTCCCTCAATAGGTATAAAAACACTAAAAAATTTCCTTACTGTTTATGTAGTAATTTCACAAAGAACACCCACCTAAAACTGTATTCCCTCATTTTTGTTGGCTCAAATGACACATACTATCAAGTAACCATATGCCTGGCCAACAACATATCCTAATATCATCAGGGGTTGTCCATCATTTTCTCAAAATAAATCAGCTGGAATGCAGGTACTATCGTCCTATCGCCAAAGAAACAGGTGCAGGGGGCACTTGCTCATTGGATGATATTTTTCTCTGTTTAATTGTAGCCACAAGTAATGAACTTTTTTTCAATTATTATTTGTCATAGTTTTTATCTGAAAAATTACCTGGCAGGACTTCAACACACTTCACAGATACAGCCAATATCTACCCATCTCTACCGTTTTCTGTGCGCCTGAATCTTGCGTACAAAATCCAATCAATGTTTTTATACCCATACAGCAAAGTGGTGAACTGAGCACAGCCTACGTGACAGTGGAAACAGATGTCTTCTCCTATGATAGAAATACCTCGCCCTTGACTAGTTAAAACTGAGAGCGTGGCGGAGCGTTCAATATTCCTCACATGGGTGTTTTTACTTACTTTGAATTGCGATATCTTGGCTACCATACATTACCAAAATAAAAAGTGACCTTTTTCGAACTATGAATAGGATTCTTTATTGATGCATATACATATTTGGTCTAGTGTTGTCTTGTTTTTTAAATTAAGAGGTTCATAGACGGAGAGCACAGATCTTCTAGGAACTAAATATACACGGTGCTATTTGCAAGTTTTAGCCGACAAGCCTTTGTACTTATTTATTTATTTGTTTGTTTGTTGTTTATTCGTGTTTTACGCCGTACTCAAGAATATTTCACTTATACGACGGCGGCCAGCATTGTGGTGGAAGGAAACTGGGCAGAACCCGGGGGAAAGCCACGACCATCTGTAAGTTGCTGGCTGACCTTCCCACGTACGGCCGGAGAGGAAGCCAGTATGGACTTGAACTCACAGCGACCGCATTGGTGGGAGGCTTCTGGGTCGTTGTGCTGCGCTAGCGCGCTAACCGACTAAGCCATGGAGCCCCTATTTATTTCTTTATTAACACCACACTTAAGAATGTTTCACTTATATGACGGCTGTCAGCTTTATAGGTCGAGAAGACAGGGAATGCTGGGATAATCTCCAAACTCAGGACCACAGCTCAACTAGCCATAGTTGTTTACAGTTTCAGGTCGTAACTTGCATGATGAGCCGCCAGTCGAGGACTTTGCAAAAAAAATGAATACGTATGTATGTATGTATGTTTGAGTTTTACGTCGTAATTTTTCAGTCAGATGACAACGAGGGGTCATTAGAATATATATATGTATACTGTCTCCTTGTAGCAGGGCGAATCCATGCCGCCAAAGTGCTGCGCCACTGAAACATCATGCCGAAGACACCAGACATGATACCCCACCCTGTCACATTACACTGACCAGTCTTGCTCTAACCATTCAGTACTGAGGGCCAAGTAAGAAAGCAATAAGTATAATTTTTAAAGTCTTTGGTATGACCCGACACTGATTTGTTGCAAAAATGACGGAGAATCGCTAATAGAATGGCAGGCTTTCCTGCGATCTGCATTACTCCTCTTTAAGTATTACGCAGTGTCTCTCGCGAGATTTTCGCGTGACTCGATTACCGCTTATTTGTCTTTTGGGGGAGAGGGGGGAAGAATATTAGCAGTGTGACAGGTATGTAAATATAACGGACTTATGGAAGTAAAGTATGGTTATTAAAACACACAGCTGCATTTAGGCTAAGACGGGAAACCATGCATAACGACAAAAAGATATCTAATTGTCACAAGTCTCGAAAAATGGAAGACATCTGTGGCCTATTTTGCGTGATTTATTCATTTTTTCACTTGAGTGATTGTTGTTTGTTGCTATACTTTTTTCTTCACTTATTAACGTGAAGACAATAAGCTCTATGGGTGGAGGAAGCCAGAGTAGGCTGGCCCCGATGAAAACCACCGAGCTTTGGTGAGTAAATGGCAAACTCTTACCCAAGTTTGAATTACAGTATTTATTTTAATTCGCGTTTTACGCCACACTGAAGAATATTTCACTTATACGACGGCGGCCAGCAATATGGTAGGAAGCAACCGGATTCTAGAAAGCTCACGATCACCCACAGGTTGCTGGCGGACCATCCCAGGTACGATCGGAGAGGAAGCCAACATGAGCGGGCCTTGAATGCACAGCGACTGCATTGGTGAGAGCTTTCTGGGTGATTACGTTTCGCCACAACGCTAACCCCCTCGGCCACAAAGGTCTTTGTCTGCATTTGAGGTACCAGATGTGCACGTCATAATGGTGAAATACAAATGCTCTTCAACGAACTTCGAGTATTGGGCTAACGGGATGAAACGATTGCATACGTTTTCTATTTTAACACGACCCTTGTTAAAAGAAGGGATGTCAAAATTTTGCCTGACCGACAAAATCCGACCGACAATCCGTCAGAGCGATTTGTATAGCGGCTTGTCGCCCTAAAATGTATGCCGCAGGGGCATGAGACAGACCTACGACAAGGACCTACCATGATGGCCGACATATTGGCAAATCTTCAGTTAAAATTAATAAATAAACATACTGGCTGCAACCGGTGCTGTACACCTGAATGCACTTAACACTTCACCCTGTAAGATGGCAGAGCTATCTCTTACCTTAGGTAACAGAATCGTCCGACCGCTATTACATATATTAGATATAAATAGCCTTGCTGACGATTCGGCCACCCATGTTTCTAACGTCTTGCCTCGTAACATAACGATTTTAATCATTAACAGCTTGCTACAGACGCCTAATTGTTAGTATGAAGGATGCTCATCTTGACGGCTAGTTACAATGTTATTCGTCACCTTGTTTATTTGATATAAAATCCTAGAGGGTAGAAAGATTAAAACCAGAGCAGAGGAAATAACATGTGATATTTAGCAAATGATATTTCACACGTACATGAAGACCTAAGCAGGTGAAATCGGGCCTTTTGTTGCTGCCTTCATTATGTTAACTTCATTATGCTATATGGATTTGAAGACAGAGGGACGGGCCGTCTCGTCGGTGTGGAGTACATAAAAAAGATTGGATGATTGCAGCTTAACGCATCATGGACAGGATTTCAGCCATAACGTGGGTCGACTGTGTAGAACCTTTGTCGAAGACGAGGAAGAGTTTACACCGTCAACCAGGCTAGGTTTGATGCGGTATTGGGAATCACAGGCAACACATTCAAACGTTAAAAATGGTACTTGATGGTACTTCACTTGGCGCTCCGCAATGAGAGGTCACAGCCAGCAAACAGGACTGCTTTGGTCCGGCGTCAGTGTATTGTGACTGGGCGGGCTGTCATGTCTGATGTCATTGGCATGATGTTCCAGTAGCGATGGCGCTTTGGCGGCATAGACTCGCCCTGTCATAAAAAGACACAGTGCATATGCGTATACCGAGTGTTCATGCATATGCATATTTGTGTGCATATTGAACATATTGTATGTATGTTTACGTTTTACGTAGTAGGCCTACACAATTTTTCAATCATATGACGACCACAAGCCTTTAGAATGTATATTGTTGAATACGGCGTAAAACCTAAACTTACTTACATGGATACATACATACAAGCGCACATTCCCCAGAGCTCTGCCTGCTTTTCTCCCACCATAATGCTGGCCGCCGTCGTATAAGTGAAATACTTTTGAGTACGGCGTAAAACACCAATCGAATAAATAAATACATACACACATACATGAGCACTTACTATAAATAAGAGGCAATTTACGACTGTGCCCCCCCCCCCAATCTCCCCACCCGTCCTTCCCTACCCTCCGGGGGAAACATTTATAAAAGAACGCCACTGCAGACAGGTGAGCCTGTGGGGATTTTACTCAAAACAGTGGGGCCACATAGCGCAACCTGCACAACTGTGATCTCGGTCTGTGAGTTATCCCAGTAAGTGCTAGACTACTTATTAACAACACTATGATGATAACATTATATACGTGACCTATTTAAGACTACATGCTGTCTGAGATTTATTCCAAAAATAACGCCTCTGTCTCAAAATCAGAGCTATACGCACACGCCGTTTGGCCTAAGGGACAAAACTCTTGGTTAATTACTGTAATCTGTAAACGCATCATTCATCGCCCGACTGATCACATCGACTCACGGAATGAAAATGAAAACAAAACTCTTTCGTATAAGGTCTGCACTTTTCAAGAAATTATAATCGATTTACAACTCAATTTTCTTCAGTTCTACTAGCCCGTATTATATACCATACCGTACGAACGCGGGTCAACACAGCTATAGGTCGGCCATGAAAGCACTCAAATTTTAGAAACAAAAATGGCGCGTTTTCACACCAGTGATTACTTTCGAAACAGTGTACTGACTGAAGTACAACATGCATGTGTCGGTAAACAACTGTGGTGTATTGACACACATATCTCTAGGTGTAGAATGCACTTATATGGTAACTAGACAGCGGACATCTGTAAAACTTGTAATGCATTTATTCGTCACATGCAACATCTATTCATCCATAAGCCCTATATAATTAAACGTATGTGTGTGTATACTATACAGTGGAACATGTAGGCCTACAACAACGAAGTGATTTATTTATTTATTTCATTGGTGTTTTACGCCGCGGTGGGAGGAAACCGGGCAGAGCCCGTGGGAAACCCACGACCATAAGGAGGTTGCCGGCAGGTCTTTCCACATGCGACCAGAGAGGAATGTTTATTTATTTATTTATTTAGTGCTGCTTAACGCCACTCAAGAATCGTGTTCCACTTATTTATAATGAGGATTAGTTTTATGAGTGGAGGAAACCACGAACCTTTCCTGTAGTGTAGAAAACACTACAGGAAACTGGGCAAGCCTAGGAGAAAACATCAAATGAAACTGGACAAAGGCTAAGAAAAACACCACAGTAATTGGGACAAAACCTAGGAGAAAATTCCACAGGAAAGTAGACAAGACTGGGAGAAAACGCTACACTTAACGGGGAAAACAAGAAAGACACGACATGAAACTGGACAAAACCCAAGAAAAACATCACAGGGGCAAAGCCTAGGAGAATGCGACACAGGAAACTGAACAGGCCTACGAGAAACCGCAACAGTAATCTGGACAAAGCTTGGACAAAACTGGACAGGCGTAGAAAAAAACAACACCAAAGGAAACTGGACAAAGCCCGTGGGAAAACATCGCATCTCGACTCGTCTTTCAATGTCTATATTACAAAAGGTATAACCCATGAACCAGAATTGATATGCTTGCCTTTCAATTGGTAGGTGCATGAACAAAAACCGGCCTCGGGCAGGGAATGTGTAGATTTCTCCGCTTTCTTCCCCTGTGTCGCTTTACTGACGGTGGGAGGTCGACGATACCTGTGGGTACCTTTGCAAGGTGTAATGTGTTTTGCATATCTGTATGTGTCATGACCGAGGAAAATTATCAAGTACTGCGTTAAACAATAAATGAATAGATTTCATTAATTAATTAAGATCAACCTGTATGAGGTTGGGATTGAACCCACACCTCGTGAGCAAGTGATTACGAGTTTCGATTTTGTTTCATTTATTTTGATTTTGATTTATTTTGACCACGTTTTGAGCCATGACCAAGAATATGTCACTTATACGACGGCGGCCAGCATTATGGTGGGAAAAAACCGAATAGAGCCCGGGGGAAACCCTACCACCATCAGCAGGTTGCTGGTGGTAACAGTTTCGACGGCACAACTCTCCTCCTAATGGCTCGATTTGGCAACCCCTGCTGACAGGTTGCATCTCATGTACAATGTATAAGCATATGGGGTACAATGAACAGACATTGTATTACCGTCATTATCTTGTGTAATATCACTACCCTGTGACTGATACGCGTGCATTATGACGATGACAAAATCGATGACACAGTCCGCACACATCGTGGAGGATATGTACTTTCTATGATCATTATTACCGATGTGGCCCTTCTTAATAGACAGAAGGTCCACGTTTAAAGGTAGGGCGCTCATATTAAAGTATGGGAGTACAAGGTTAGGCTATAGGAGATCCCGGGGGCCTCCGTTGCTCAGTTGGTTAGGCCGCAAACGCAGCGTAATTACCGAAGCCTTCCACCAATGTGGTCGCTGTGAGTTCAAGCCCAGCTCATGCGGGTTTCCTCTCCTGCCGTACGTGGAAAGGTCTGCCAGCAACCTGCGGATGGTCGTGGGTTTACCCCGGGCTCTGCCCGGTTTCCCCGCACCATAATGCCGGCCTCCGTCGTATAAGTGAAATATTCTTGAGTACGGCGTAAAACACCAATCAAATAAATAAACAAAAAAATAAACAAATAAATATAGGAGATCCCGTTAAGAGATAGAAGAGACATGTTAAAATAGTAGTCAATTCTTAAAAATAAGAGAACATATTAAAAGATAGATGTCAAATGTTTAAAATAGTAGGCTCATGCTAAAAGTTAGGAATGTCATCTTAATGGTAGGAGGCCCATGTTAAAAGATAGGCGGCACATGTTAAATATAGGAGGCTCAATGTTAAAAGTTAGGACTGGTGTGCGGAAGGATAAGAAGCTCAGGTTAGAAGACAGGAGGGCCATGTTAAAGTAAAGCAGGATCATGTTAAAAATACAGGGCGCATGTTAAATGATAAAAGTGTCCAGTTGAAAGATAAACGACACATGTTAAAAGATGGGAGGTCCACGGTAGAAGATAGAAGGTCTGTGTTAAATCATACCAGGCCCACGTGAAAAGAAAGAAGGCTCTTGTTAAAAGATAGGAGTTCCATGTTGAAAGATAGGGGGCCAATGCTAAAAGATGGGAGGCAGATGTTAAAAATAGGAGGCAGATGTTAAAAAATAGGAGGGCCATGTCGAAATGTGGGAGGCCAACGTGAAAAGATAGGAGGCCCATATAATAGCACTGAACCATAACCAAGGATGGGTGGTCCATATGGGAGAAGACATGAGGGTCATGTCGAAAGATAGGAAGTCAATGTTAAATGACAGGAGGCCCATGTTAAAAGATATTAAATCGATGCTAAAAGATAAGAGGTCAATGTTAAAAAATAGGAGGCCCATGTTAAAAATGGGGCAGCAAAGATCAGATATCATTGTCTCAACTGAGGAAATCGTTAGTTTCGTTTATTTGTTTAGTTTGTTTGTTTGTTTGTTTGTTTTACACCGTACTTCAGAATATATTTATAGACAGCGGCCAGCATTATTGTGGGAGGAAACCGGGGCCGGGGGAAACCCACAATCTTCCGCAGGGGGCTGGCAAACTTTCCCAAGTATGGCCGGAGAGGAAGCTAGCATAGGCTGGGTCGCAGTGACCATATTGTCTCAAAAGAGTTTATCTTTAGATACATGTAGCTCGGCTTATGAAAAACAAAGAATGTGTCCCGGCAACAGTTCGGTAATGTGATAAGTGGCCACAAATGAGTGGTATAATACTTTATCCGTTGAACTAGAACTTTAGAAATGACAAAAACTATTTTTAAAAGAATGAATCAGATTGCTACTCAATTAATTATCTTTCTATAAATTTATCAGAACTATAGCAGGGATTAAATGTTTGCTCAGAATGTACGAAAATCAGATCTACCAGTACATATTTCCATCATTAATTCACATTGTTTTGTTTCTTTTTTCGTCAATAAAATTCATCCTTTTACTAAAAAAGGGGGAAAAGGAACTGTGAACCGTTTTGTGTGTTTCTTTTCATTGAATAATTCTTCAATCACACGACAACCATCAGGTTTCTATAGATAGATGGAGGGTGCCAGATTAAAACCGGGCAAAACCACAGTGACCGCTTTTAGCTTAACACCTAACAACTCTCCTGACTTAAAACCGATGCATTGTTATACAGGCTATAGCCCTCTACCTGGGATCGAGCCTGTGACCTTTTTGGGTTTGGTAAGCCATGCCGGCGAACACGGTCAGTCCAGTCAATCACGTGTCCATAAATCACCTGAGAGAAAAAAAAACTTATATACAATATATAGATAAAGACTACTACTCCGGGTTCCTTTAATTCAAGTTGTATCATACACAGCACTTGCAACATGTTCCTAACAGACAGAAAAGTCATCCGGAATCCAAAGTGGAAGATCTTTTTGATATATTTACCTGCTGCTATTAGTACAGCTCCATATATATCATGAGTGTGGGCGCTCTATAGATTTACCCGTCTGCCAGTAAACTTTTTGACGTCCTATCTTTTAACATAGATGTGCTATATTGCAGCCGCAGCCATCTTCACTTTTAAACCGAGTGTGAGGCGACATGAAACCCATGTAACGGCAATTGAAGTGGCGGGTAGGGTGCAGTCGGGCGGGGTTTATTTGTTGCGATTTCGGGTTCTAAAAATTTTGAATTTATTTGCTCATGTAGCTGGTTATGACAATCTTTATCGCTCGTATGCACGGTCTTTAGCTCGCATCTCGTTTAGCCATGTTTCCTGTTTCTAATGTTTTTGTTTGGTTTTTTTTTTTCGCTGTACCCTCTAAAGCTGAAAATGTGTAATTCAGCCTTGATTACCCGCCTTATTTATTTCCTTGGCAGGGGAATATTTATCCTAATGCAATGTTAGCACCTTTTGAAGGGTTGTATACGGAAGCAGAACAATATGTTTAGAAAATGTTGGTACTCAACACTATCTTATTATAGATTACCATATCTTACTTTATATAAATGCAAAATATCTCACAACCTATAACATTATATAACAACCTACAACCAATCAATTACAAGCACTCATATCTTTTACAATATTTAAAGAGCTGCTTTGGTGTGAAAACACCTTTGTCTTGAAAACAAGGTAACATGATGAAGATTGAGATAATCTGAAAAGCTTTTCTAGATTGTAAAAGCATTACACTGTATTAAAACAGATATTGTACGTTTCGTCAGAGAATACGGAAACAAAATCTTTCCATCGTTTTCATTTTGCCTGGTGTGACGTCACACAAGAACACATGACGTCACTAATGGCTGACGTGTATCCACAAATGACGCCGCCCTTTCAAGCGCTCTTGACGTCATCCCTATATTATAACGTGACACGACGTCGCATCTGCCTGATTCGACATCATATAAGAAATATTGTCACGTCACAGCAGGAAATTTTTACGGACACAGCCGAAGATTTTGTTTTTTAAGGAATCTTGAGTTATATGGGTTATATAGTGTTCTAAAATCCTTTTGAACGAAGGTGTTAGCTTTGTTCCGTAGGATTTCTTTTACACAACATTAATGTTTCTATGTATTTTGTATTCTGACCTGAGTGGCACTTTAGCATGTTGCACCATTTTAACACATAAAAACGTTGACATTTTAACATTTGCCCTTTTAAGACAGGACAACGTTATGAAACTGAAACACATTGTTTAACTCCAAACACAACAAGCTGAATGATATTAATTTATCACCATTATTTCAGTTTCTACATGTACAGGGTGGGGTTTAATTTGCATTACTACGAAAAAAAATCTTATGTAGGCTACCATGAATTTTTCAACATTTGTTCCTTCAGGCCAGAATTTTTTTTTTTTACTTATCTTTTTCTGACTATATATGTAGACTGAAGACAAATTCAAACAAAACGTATTGCACCTTCTTAAAACTAAAAGCGCTGTAGAGGTGACCTCACTTTCAAAGTGTTGCACAAAACATATAAATGGTTACATATAACAATATAGCTGGTTACAGATAACACTTACTATTGTTACATGTACATATATGACCCTATATATACCATTAATACACGTGTAACAATCGTGCTGAACATTTTCAAAGTATTTATTTTATAATAACTCTCCTTCCCTTTGTTTGAATATTTCATATACTACAATAAATAAATACATAAACACATAAGTAAATAAATAAATAAATAGTAACTGTGTAGGTAGCGGTATCAAAGTCTATGTCATTATAACCTGGTCAATGGCTGGCTTCCTCTCCGATCGTGTAAGGGTGCATGGGAAGGTCGCCCAGCAATCTGCGGGTGGTCGTGGGTTTTCTCCCATCTTAATATTGGTCGCCGTCCTGTAAGTGACAAAATTCTTGAAGATGGCGTAAAACACCCATCAAATAAATACGTAAATAAATAAATGTACACAAATTCTTTGCAAACTTATATTTACATTCTTTTTAAATTCTTCGGTGTTAATTTTGTAAGAGCAAAGCATTAAGATGTCAGTTATATTCGAAAGTTCTGTGCCATAAGTATGTCATCACACCGCCGGTTCATTTTTAATGCACATAAATGGCCAAAATATTTTCAACACATGAATGAATTATGTTTTTCCTTGAAAATCCCTATTCAATTAAAGCTTGTCTGTCATCATCCGTTAAAGTTTATTTCAATGGGTAAATTCCACAACTTAATTCATTCTGAAGGACAGAAGACATTTCATATATATCAAAAAAAAAGTGTCGCCTGCTTCCTCTATTGTTACTATCTAGCGTGACGGTTTAAAATTAGGACATTTTTGCAATTTGTAAGGCTCCTGGTCATCTTTGCATGAGTGAAGCAAGTCTACAGAAAACAACAACAGAAATATAAAAAAAATATAGGCCACAACGTTATATAACTCGATAAATATTACACCAATCCTGACCTATTAAACACCGCTGAATAGAGAAAATTAATAGCAAGCGATGTATACTGGTTTTGGGTCGCTACCCATCGCTGTTTTGCTGGAATGTCCATACCGGATCTCAGACCGGCCTTGATGCCGGGCCATTAAGCTGAAATTGGGTCAAGCTGATGACACATTATAGCACAGCTAAATGCTGTTTTTAGTGTCGTCACGTTATGTACATGCGCTGCAGAGGCCCACATACACATGACCTGTTCACTAATTCTGTGTATACACATACATGTACAAATCGCATCGTATTTGTATGCTGGGGTTTTGACGTCGAGGAATCATTACAGAAGACATAGGTCTATATACGCTGTCTTCCGGTGCTAGAGCGATCTTTTGCAGCCAAAGTGCTGCTGCCACTGGAACATCATACCAAAGACACAAGACATGACACTCCACCCAGTCGCATTACACTGACACTGCGTGGACCAGTCCTGTTTCCTTTCTCTAATCCCTGAGTACAGAGCGCCAAGCGAAGTCGTGGTTTAGTTGGGTGCTATTACAATGTATCACAGTATAATGACTCAGGGGCTTCTCGCCAGTGCCGTGGCTGTGAGTTCAAGTACAGCATGTCTAGATTTCCTCTGCCATTGTTTCAGAGTTTCTCCTGTATTTCCCATCATGGTTTCCCACTGGTTTTCTAATGTTTTCACCGCCAAGGTTTCACTTAGGCTCTCTCCTGATTCCTGTGTTCGGGGTTCAGGACCTCTCTGGTCTCCTCCTGGGCGATTCCTCTTGGACTCCCCGAATTCCTGTCATATATTTTCCTTTGAGCATTCTCTGGTTTGTGATCTCTCCCATCATGGTATCCCGTGAACTATCTTTGATTTCCTGCGTTCTCCAGATTCCTCTGTCGTGGTTTACTTTAGGCTCTCTTTAGGCTCCTTTGTGGTCTAACATGGGTTGTGTCCAGTTTTCTCTGCCTTTGCTTCTTTTAGATTCATTCCACATTTTTCTCTGGGCTCTTCCTAGTTTTCTACGTCATAGTTTCCCTTGAGTTCTCTCAAGTTTCCTTTTCCTTGGATTTTCTTGGGCCCTCTCCCGTTTACACCATCATGGTTTCCCTTGGACTTTCTATGGTTTCGTCTGCCTTGGTTTCTTTTGGGCTTTCTCTGGCCTCCTCTACCGTGGTTTTATTTGAACTGTTTTTGGTTTCCTCAGCCATTGTATTTTCCGTGGACTTTCTCCCGTTCCCTACGTCGTGTTTTTCCACTGGACGCTCTGTGGTTTCCCCTTACCATGCGATCACCATAAACCTATTGGCCGTCATACACCACGATGACTGAAGTAATCATGATAGTGATAAGAGTCAAATAAATAAATAAACTGTGTGTCAGGAACAATTAAGTAATAATTTTTAAGACATTTAAGAGAAAATATAGACGGAATTTTGAATTTTATTTATTTTATTCATCTTTATAACTAAGCATCTACATGAGTACTAACCAATGATACATTCAGTAACTAAGCATCTACATGAGTACTAACCAATGATACATTCAGTAACTAAGCATCTACATGAGTACTAACCAATGATACATTCAGTAACTAAGCATCTACATGAGTACTAACCAATGATACATTCAATAACTAAGCATCTACATGAGTACTAACCAATGATACATTCAGTAACAAAGTGGTGACATACGTTCGATATAATATCTAAAAAATATTTATAGATTTTTTTTTTACTTATTTGTTTGTTTATTTCCGGTCAGCACCTACCTCTGACAGCAATACTCAGACAACACAGTCAGCGTGCTTCTTAAAATTCGTTGAATCTCGTAACTCTAGTTAGGCGTATTCCACTTCGTGATGAAGACGAAATGGTGTTAGTCCTGCATTTAGGCTCGAGAAAACTTGGCAGAGATGGGCGCTCGAGAGTGGAGGGTTGGGAGGGAGCGTGGAGGGTACGAGACAGAGGTAGTTTTATAGCTACAAGATTTTACAATTTTGTTTTTTACCAAGAAAAATGCAATTCAATCCTTAGGCTGCAAGTGAGGTGAATTTTATGAACAATGCACATTTCAGTAATACCATAATGGTATGAAAGAATTTTTATCCTAAACAAATTGCAATTTATACACACATATTACGGTAAAAAAAAAATCATGATATAATGAAAGAAAGAAATAATTATACCAAACAATTGTCCACCAAGGCAATTTTACAATCCAAACATTTTTACACAGAACTGCTCTCGGTAAAAAAAAAATCGATAAATGACAAAAAAATGTAAAAAAAAATTATCACGCATAGAATATCACTGTTTACATGGTCTTTATTGTGATGTTTACTTCATGTTTTTTTCTGCCTTTACAGGGACAGAAATTTAAGCAACGAAATTACCTTTTGGTTCGGCTCATTCAGGATCCCAGAGTAATCCTGACGAAAAAAAGTTCGATTAAATCACTTATTTGAGGGTATACGGATTGCCTTTCAGTTGATCTCCTTGATTAATCCGTTCATGTTTACGGGTTAATTCGTTATCAGGAACTGAATTTTTCATTGCCAGGAATGGATTAGTTCGATAGATGAACCTAAAGATGTTTTATTAGGATCGGGCCCATTTTGACAGATAGATCTGTACATGCTCTTGCATATTATTATTATTACTATTATTTATTTATTATTCGATTAGTTATTTCTTTATTTAGTTGGCTTCACATCATGCTCCAGAGTGCTTAAGCTAAAAAAAAAAAAGAAAAACAGTCCCACAAATTTTTGATATCCTTCATTGTTTTTTTTTAAGATATTAGTAAAAGTATATCAAAGTTTCAAAAACGTTTAAAATTTTTGAAAGTTTTAACTTTAAATGATCACTCAGAGAAACCGAAGATGATTAGTAAAAATATGTGGGACCGTTTTTTAATTTAAGCCGTAAGCTGTCGACTTAGGCAAGAAAAAATATAAAATTTTGTAAATTGGCCAAAAAAATCAGATCCACTTTTTTAAAAACTTTCTCTTTATTTTGATTTTATTAACGTTGGGTAAATTTTGAAAGCTGATTGAAATTAGTGGTCGTTTAGCTTTCAGAATATATATACATATAGCCATATTCCATCAGTATTATGAAATTTTGTTTATGTGGGGTTCTGGTATCCTTAAGGTCAGCAAGAAAGTAAAAGGACAAAGCCCGGGAGAAGCCGCTGACCCCACCATGTGTTATCCCTGACAGTTACACCACCCCGTCCCTGTCTCCCTGCAACCGGGTGAGGTTAGCAGTATTTCTCCCGGCCTCTGTCGAGTTTCCTGACAACATAACGCTAGCCACAGTCGAATAAGTGAAATACATGCCGTAAACTCCAATAACCCCCTCCGCTCTCCAGACTCCTCGTAATCTCCAGACGCAGTTACGCAACGATTGGGGATCTTGTCTGTCGGACACTTAATTAATAGCTGGCTTTAGCAGTTCCCAGTACATAAAAGTAATAATTTCTCCAAACATTTCCACTGAAGAAAAACTTCGCTATATTTGACACCAACTTAAGCTAAATATACATCCTATTTCTGCTTCTTTGATTTACATTATGACATGTCATTCAACATTTGGTGGACCTACAGTTTCATATCTAATTATGCAGTTTCACATCGCATTCAGTTTTATTTCATTCCCAGAACTCTTATTATTTCCGAATAAACATTTTCATCACAGTAGTATTTATATGTCTATTTATTTACTTATTTATTTTTTCATTAACTTATTCATGGACTCACTTATTTATCTGTTTATTCAAATGTTTGTTTATTCGTGTATTCATTCATTTCTTTATTTTCCATTTATATATATTATTTATTCCCTATGCACAGCAAAAAAGCACACGCATAAACACACACACACACATAAAAATAAATAAAAAAGAAACAGTTGGTTTGTTTGCTTCTCTAAAACATGCCTTTGAACAATCATTTAAATCAAGTCGGTTAGTAATACAATAACGCTCTAGACAAACTGGTATTGCTCATGTGCTGAGCCAGTCTCACAAAAAGGGCAATGATACAGGAGGGTGGGGGGTGGGGCTGCTGTGATGGAGAGGGTGGGGTAGTGAAACTTAGTACCAGCACCAGACAAATCAGCTCCGGGAGTTGCGCACGTGTAATTACATAACACACTTGACATAATCACCGCAAACAATCGCCGCATCGATTAGCGGCCACAGTTTCATGTAAACATTCCAGTGAACACCAGTAAACAGCTGACCGGTGGGCGATTAATCGGTCGTTTATTGTCAGCGTGAACCAAACAGCCTCCCGACAGCGGAGGTCAAAGGGCAGAGAGATTAATCCTATCAGTGCTTCACGCACCTGCACGGCGGGGTTGTTAGGGAAGGGGTGGGGACAGGGAGGGGACGCGGGAGAGGCGGAGACCCCCTATGTAGGAGTTTGTACTAGGCGGACGGTATGTGTTTTTTGTTTTCTAATAATAGGTCTCCCGTAAGAGACAGTTATAAAAGAAACAAAACAAAATAAAGCCATGATCGTCCTATTTAAAATACGTGCACGGTATGTAGACCTATACGTCACGCTCCTTGAAAATAAATTGAAGAAATTAAACAAAAACTAAAATAACATATATTTGTCATATGGTCGGTGATGTTTCTATTTTTGATTTTTTGATTTTTTTTTCAACACAGTTAGGTTGGAAAGATCTGAAAATTTCTGAACGTATTAAAGAACGCAAATTAGGTAGTATTTACAAAAATGAAAAGAAAATACAAACACGAAAGGCGGGGTTGAGAAGGGGAGGGTGTGGAGCAGTAGTTGGGAAAGGGGCGAAGTTGTGCTATATTACGGGTTTGTAAGAAGGGCTGAATCGGAGTAAAACAATTCTGAAAAGACAATTCTATTTACAATGTTAACTTACGATAGGAATATACACCGTTGCATGAAATAAATTAAAGAAATTAAAATTAAAATTTAATACACCAGTTACGCGTTGTGTAGCGTATTTTTTTTTGTTCTTGTTCAACTCGTTTTTTTGTTTTTTTGGGTTTCGTTTTTTTTTCAGAATAGGTATATTCTGAATTCAGATTTTTAAAATAATTCTTCCATCAACAGTTAGCCATACAGAAATGACAACCTTTATCTTAGTACACTTCTGGAGAGAGAAAAAGAGAGACATTTGATCGCTCCATGTGAATGGTTATGTCGTTCGACGCCGAGTTCAAAAGTACAAAACAAAGTGAAGGGATAAGGCGCGATGAGTTACGTCCCCTGATCTAACAGGTGCTCGGTGCTCGGTGGTTGCGGAGCCTGCGTTATCCCATAGGTGGCCATTTTGTTACGTACTTGTATTACGTAACTCCGACATCATCACAGCCTTTGATGACTGCCCGTGTGCCGAGGACCAGCCGCAGACGAGGCGAGTTCCAGGCTGAAAATCCGCGGAATTTCTTCGCCCAAACAGTACGGGGCACTCGGTCCCGACCCAGCGGCATTGTTACGAAGAAAAAAGGGCCAAGGAAAAGGGTAGAGGGGGCCAGAGTAGAGGGGCTTTTCCCGCGTATAGCGCCCTCTGTGAAAGTCGAAGCGAGACAAAGACACTGGGCACACACGGTGGTTGGCGAGACAGTGGTAGAGAGAGAGGGAGAGAGCGAGAGGGAGGGAGTACGAAAAACATGCCGACTGATTGTGATTTGGACAGAGCAAGTCAGCAAAATGATGGGAAACTGAACGCACACGCTCAAAATAAACAGGTGAGTGGCATTGTGGAGTTAGTTTGCTTTTTTTTTTTTTTATTCGTCGTCTAGAACTCCGTCAGGGGCCGGTCGACGTACGGTAAATCGTATATTATTAAGCAACACGCAGTTATATGTTTCGTGTGATACAATATGACTTAACCTACACACAGCTACATGTAGCTACAGGAGGGTATTTTTAAATATCAGTCCCATGGCTTTATACGGGACTGCTGATTCGTGTTGTAAAGCCAGACGTTCGCTCAAGTCCATTCTGTGCAGTACTCGGATAATATTTACTGATGAACAAGACGAAGAGAGAGGAGTGAAGGGGGGAAAAAAACTTTGACATTTCTATCACAGTATCGACTTATGAGAACAACAGACAAAGCGAGAGTGTCTCCAGTACTAGCTTCGGTATCGTCATTACTGGGTTAGAAGGGGGTGAAAAGAAGGCTTGATGTATGAAAGCTAAGCACGGGATAAAACCCATGCCGCTCTTTGTTCGCTTAACTTGACGGGTAGATACTGCTTTACGCGACAGTGTGAACACTGGTAAATTTTCTGCTATTGTTGGCGATCATGGCTTAGATTGGCCTCGTAGTAGAAATAGAGCCTGTGTATTAGAGGCAAGGCTTGCGCCGAGGCGTTTTATGTTAGTGTAATGTAAATCAACTGGGGCAGTTTTAAGCAGTCTAGACTTGCAGGCCCATTGTTTTGTGCTGACTGCTCATTTCTTATAACAGGTCTAGTAGAAAAACACATAGATACGTAGATGTTGATATACCTCCAGCTTCTTTTGTATTCCTAGGTACTTCTGTTAGTCCTGAGAACAGACCTCTCCTTTTTTGTTTACTAATTTTATTCACAGTATAATATGTTCAGGGTGTTGAAATATGTCTCCCCTTATTATTCAGAGCGACAAATTCAGATCTATATTTTAAAATTATGTTTATTTACGTTGTTATATAATGAATTATATTGAAAACTTAATTGCCATTTTTTTTGAAGAATAATAACAACTAAGTAAAAATACATATGTAATCTTCGTTTAAAATTTTTTTTCACATAACAGTATTAACATTTTAATTATTGTAAGTTTTTTAAGTTGAGTTGATTTGAAGATCATTTTCTTGAAGACCTTTTGTCATTAAATGATAATGCTGTATGGAAAAATAAATTTGGAGATGTGGCAATAAAATTCATAATGACAATAACAACATCAACATTTTAATAAAAATTGGATTTGGGATATGGATTTGTTTAGTTTTTGATGACATTATTGAAGATACAGCTGGTACATGTACGCATGTACATGTATACAAATATATACTTTGGTGCAATAAATTGTTTCAATTTTAGACAGCAGCAGAAACTTTGGTATGTGGACAGTTTTGTACGTACGGTTTGAATACCATCCCGTAGTACAAACTTGCCATTTGCCAATTTCCGTTATTGTCATTGTATATATTCTGATACATTGCATAGCCACATACTGAGTGTACGTGTATGATATCAAATTATTATTTTACGTGTATTTTGTACAACATAAGATGAACATGGATTTTATATTGGAGTGGTGCCTACCAACCAAACATTAACACTGTCTACACTGTACTTTACACTGTTTCCAACAGAATAGTGTGTGTGTAATCATAGGAATCTTAACTCTCATCATTACCCTGACTGAGATTGCAGCACAACCGAGAAAATCTGGGAATTTTTTTGTATCTAGTACTAATAACCAATGGAAAACAGATTGTGTCTGTACCTATACTGAGTATTCACGTAAGTTCTTGTAAGAAATTTCAAGCATTTAATACAGCTAGCATTTTGATTTTATAAAAAGACTATAAAAAAAAATATCCATGTGTAAAAAATTTATACAATGTATTAAAATTGGTAGAGAAAAGAGGAAGGTTCTTGATAGAACCTTTCATCCAATTCATTTATCTTCCACCCCAACTTCCTCGCCCCCACCCTTTCATTTTTTTCGTATTAGCTCACGTAGGAAAATCAGTTAACACCTATGTAGGTACATACAGGCGTAATCTGTGTTCTGTTGGTTATACAGTAGCAGAGCGTGTACGACTTGGGGTGGGGTCATTTGAATTAAAAAGTGTTCAAGCCTCAGTGAGAATGGTGAAATACTAAGCCAAATCAATCTTGAACGAAAGAACGATTATGGCTTAATGCCACGGCGGTAATCTCTCGACCATATCGCGGCAAAAACATGGGTAAGCCAGGAACCCATTACGTGAAAAATAACAAAAAAGCATTATTTATTTATTTAATTATTTCCAGACTTCAGGCCATATTAAGTTGATTTTGTGTGTCTTGTTTCCAACACTTGTATAGTCCTGTATGTCAAGTAATGTTGCAAACCCAATACAATGGCATTTTACCATACATTATTGTTTTGTGCCAGTACTCATGTGTTGTGGGTTTCCCCCGGGCTCTGCCGGGTTTCCTCTCGCCATAATGTTGGTTGCCATCATGTAAGTGAAATATTCTTGGGTATGGCATAAAACATCAATGAAATAAATAAATAAAGCAGCCTACATCTGTGAACATGAGATCCTACCAGCAGATCAACATAACAAATAGATGTACACAACAGTTCTTGTGGAGTTTATGTGTAGATGCACTTATGATAGTAAGTCAGCAAATTATTTCCAAGAAAGTCAATTTCAAACAGTCATGTATGCGGAAGAAAAACACCCCTCAGAACCTGTTAAGACAAACTTTGAAAAGAAACACACTATCAGCTAAGCAAGGCCTTACGTTATTACATCTGTTGATATTAGTCAATGCAGTGGGTGGCAGATCAATTGTATATGCATGGCATGTCTCTGTGTTCAGTTTACTGTTCTACCTTGCCCCACATTCTGCAATGTGTTTACTTGTGCTCAGCTGAAATAAATATGGTGGCTTTTTTTTTCTTTTTTTGAATCGGAAAAAAACATCCAGCCATTCCAGGAAACATGATGCCCTCAGATTTCTTTTTGCTCGTCACTATATTTATTTATTTATTTATTTGATTGGTGTTTTATGCAGTACTCAAGAATATTTCACTTATAAGACGGCATTCAGCATTATGGTGGGAGGAAACCTGAACAGAGCTCAGGCGAAACCCATGACCATCCACAGGTTGCTGGCAGACCTTTCCACGTACGGCCGGAGAGGAAGCCAGCATGAGCTGGACTTGAACTCACAGCCATGGAGGCCCCCCTCGTCACTATATCATGGGGATTTGCATGTCATAAATCGTTGCTATCTGTATGCCGGTGAATGTAAGTTATACATCTGTGTACTGCCTATGATGGTTGTATTGCATGTTGTAGCCATGTACTTTTTGCTCATTAGAAAATGTTCAGGGGTTTTTCTAACTTTCTGTTATGTATTAATTATACTGGCATTGGATCAGTATCCACAGTGCATAAATACTGGCACGTTACACCCATACATATACTGGTTGTCTGTATTTTTCACACATTTGCGTATTAAAACAAAATTGTTTGAATCCACAGTTACGTTAATGCATGTATGGAAGTATCCACCAGTGTGCTTGCCTGCCTGTATGGCGTCAGATACGCATGGCCATGGGGCCAGATACCCATGACCATTTTGCCAGATACCCATGACCATGGTGCCAGATACCCTTGACCATGGTGCCAGATACCCATGACCATTGTTCTAGATACCCATGACCATGGTGCCAGATACTCATGACCATTGTTCTAGATACCCATAACCATGGTGCCAGATACCCGTGACCATGGTGCCAGATATGAATGACCATGGTGTCAGATAACCATGACCATGGTGCCAGATACACATGACCATGGTGCCAGACACCCATGACCACCATCTTGCAGGTGAAAATACCTTGTTCAAATGAATAAATAAATACCCCAATTTGTCAACATTTTTGTTCATGACAGAGTAACATTCAGTGTGATTTATGCATCTTTATAATTTGATTTTGGAAACACGCATTGCTGTTTGGGTTGGCTAATTTCGGGGTTTCACAAAAAGCATAATTTGATCAATCTCCACAAAATCATGTCCTCAGGATACGCTGTAATAAGCACCTTGTAAACATGGGAAAATGTTGAAGAGGTACTGAAGGTAAATAAATAATGTAGACCAATATAAAAGATATGGTATGTGTGAGGATAGGCTGAGGCACATTTTCACTCGGTGCCATGTGCAGTTTGAAAAAATCCTGTGGCATGGCCCTCTGTGAAATTGGATGAAGAGAATTCAGTTTTCAAAGTAACATACTGTTAGGTTACTTTTATTTAGTCATGTATTTTATTGTTGTTTACACATTATATATTATCAAGATTACCTTTAGCAGTAGAACTAATCTTTGACACTGTTTTACCCATAATTGATAATTACTTTTATGTCATTTCATAATGAAACTGTTAGTGTGAATTACCCCCTCCCCCTCCCCCCAAATGTACTGCAATTCTCTTTTTGCATGTGAAAGTTTAAAGGTCTGGTGGTAAGATGATAACCTATTTGTGAAGTTGATGTATACCATGGATTATCATTCTTAGGGAAACTTGTGTTTATGGCATTAAAATTGGAGTCTGCACTCTTTGATGTCAACCTTTTTCATGTTTAAGAGCGACTTTTGAATGTAATTAATCTTTCTTACTGTTCCAGGTTATGGCTATAATTTATGTTTTGCTGGGTTTGTCAATATGTTATGTCAGAGCAAACCAGAAAACATGACTTTCTAAGTCTAGGCAATTAAAAATTAACTCCAAACTATGTTTAAAACAACTTCAGGTGAATTCGTGAAAAGCTTGAAATAGAAATGTCATAAAGCGTGCCTTTGTGTATGCCTGGCGATTTTTCTGCATGATAAGCTCCAGTTAAGATCAAAGTAAGATACAAGGATGCTTGTATTTAGGTGCAGCGACAGGGGTTCCACTGCGTGGTCAAGGCCTAATTTTTAGTGCAGATTTTCCCTTTTTGGTCTTCATGTCTTTCCTCCCCCATCGCCCGTTTTCTTCTCTCTCTCGCACTCGCTCTCTCTCTCTCGCTTGGTTTTGCGTTTGAGTTTTGTTCGTGGTGTGTAAGAGTTTTGAAGGGCCACGGTTTGTTGACTGGACGACTGTTGAGGGCTCAGCATCCCTCGGATACCTGCCCGCTTGTCTTTGTTTTCGTACTGTGTTTAACGGAAGTCCAAGATGCCTACACAAACAAAGCTTTGTAGGCTGACGATACTTTAGAGGGAAAGGCAAACAAGTCCCACGGAAGATCATAGTGGAAAAAAAATGTCTGCAGGTTTCGGACTTTGCGTTCGGACCACCTTTCGGAAGGTGGCAGGGGGGAGTGCACTGTTCAGAGTCTCTTGGGCAGTCTTTAGTGAAGCCAGCATCCTTCCTGTACCTTCATCTTACCTCCCCCCCACACGTACTCCTCCTCCCCCCCATTTTATCCATGACTCCCCACCAACCTCCGCCGACTTAAAACCATATGGCTGAGTTCATGCAAACAGTTTTGAAGGTGCTCCATTTTTACATGCCCACCTTAGCGTGGCAAAAAAATGAACCAATACTGGAGTTTGACTTGCATTTAGCCGCCCGTTGTCAAAATCCACAAATTTAATTCCTTTGCACTTGAAGCGAGGTTCGGTTTCAAAGGGGGGAAAGTCAGCGGTCTAGCACCATGTGAAGGGCCTGTGACTGTGGGACTTTAGACGCGTTTTGCCAAGAGTTTTAAGTTTGCTTTCTTGCCGCCGTGACTGTTGTGTTTGGGTGTACGTAAGTTGTTTGTTTTGTTTTTTTTGTTTTTTCATTTCTCAGCCTTCCATAATGTTGCAGTCAGATGCAACACCTACTGTTCTTTTTTTATTTCTGTGAGAAGAGCATGTGAAATTGTATTGAGTAATGACTTTTTCTTAGAGCCTTTGTTAGATTTCGACCGTGAAAATATAGGTACCATTGCAATGAGAAATGGGTACAAATGTAAAATTTACAAGCAGTGTATGGTTGTTCTTGGAAAAAGGAAGTCAATTTCCAGATGCAAAACAGTCAGATTTAACAGTTATAAGGTAAAATTTAATTTAGTCCATCAGATTTTTTTGCATTTAGTTTTTTGGAATCCTGGAGTTTCTTTGGAGTCCTTTCCCAAGACCAAGCCATACACTGATTAGAAAAGTGACATGTGACTAATATGGATACCTGGAGCTTAAGGTATTAAGATTTCTGGAGATGGACTTGTATTTTCCACCTGTGGTCAGATTTTCCAAGAATTTTTCAGCAAGAAAATTTTCCCAGGTGTCCCAACCACATTTGCCTCCTTAACATATTTCAGTAGCCAGTAATTTCCGATAATATGTGTTACGTTTGTGTTTTTTTGAAAAATGTATTAATGACGTCCTAAAAATTCATTGGTATTACATGTACCGTATGTAAATAATATAAATACATCTGCATTTTTAATTGGCATTATTATTAAACGTTTAAACCTTTATAATTGTGTTTCTGTAGCACTGCTGTAGCTCATACACAGATGATCTGTAATAGAATCGGCACTTTCAATATCTGACTCACTAATGTTTATTGGGTAATGACCCTATGATATGAACACTATCCCACTACAACTGACATTTGTAAGTTATCATTTGCCCAGACGTCACAATGTTGCACCCAATATGATAATGTGTATCAGTTTATGGGATATAACTGCGCAAACAAAGCATTGCAACCAAGTCAGTAAATAAGTAAGTTGCATGTGCACGTAATTTTTTTGTTTGCTTACTTGGTTGGTGTGTTAGGCTGTACCTGAGCTTTAATTGCTTGACCTTGGTCATGACCTTGGCCATGCAGTTTCATGGATGAGGATATATAGAACAGTATTCTTTGGGTAGGGATGAATTAAGGGAGAGGGAGAGGTTAGAATTTGGGTTGTGGAGATTTTGGTGGTGGGGATTTTGTGGACCACTGGTAATTGGTGTCTAAGCATTTCAAATCTTTGACTAAACATTTAACCCGTACATCACATAAAGTGATGGTACGGGATGGGATAGTTTGTAGAATTGTCCTGTTTAATTCTACAGTTTAATATCCTTGAATAAACGTGTAAATGACGTGTCCCATAAAGCTGTACCACTTCATATCAGGTGTCTCAAAGTTTAAAATCTTCAAATAAACATTCAAATTGCATTTCATGTGGACTGTAGGGATTCACAGGTTTTCTGTACCAATTGTTAGCTATCCATGGTTTCTATAAATGAAAATTAGAAATAAAGTGTGGGGTTCGGGTCTAGAAATGCCATAGGGCTGAAGGATGCCTAGAATTTTTGGTTGCCATAGAAATTAAAGGTTCAAAAGTATGTTAAATAATAGAAAACAGAGCGCTGTAGCCTTGTTAGGACTTGTTTTTATCTTCCTTTGGGGCGATACTTGTCCTGGAACTCAGTAATATCATTATGTAACTCAGTAATATTGTTTATGTAACGCAGTAATATTGTCATGTAACTCAGTAATAAGCTTATGTAACTCAGTAATATTGCTATGTAAGTCAGCAGGATTGTTTTCTATTTATTGAGAGGGACTTTTTTTCTCTAGGCTCCATTTCAATCCCCGAGCTGTTCTATGTTTATCATTACGATCTGTGTCGATCCCTTCATCACTCCACAGCAGCGTGAACTTCGGTACTTAGAATATTTATCGAGTTCATTACACTGTGACCCAAGGACAGAAAACTTTCCAGTTGACGCCATCCGGTTTTTACGAAGTATATGTAATTACAAGTGTTTGTAAAGGCTTTTGACTTTTCTAATCCATATAAAGAATCGGCATTTTCTGGGTTCGCCCGAACAGCAATCGAAGTCACAGTTAGCAAAGGTTTAGGTGCAATAATTGATAGTTGTGTTGATATTGTCTCTCACTGGCATTGCCCGGAGCGGATTAATCGAACACTACTTGTAGACAAAATATCAACAGATTATGTAATGGTGTTCATTTTTTGTTTTTTTGTTCAGTTTTGCACCGTAACTTTTTGATTGCGCAGCACCATGATTCGATTCGGTGAACTTTTGTCAGCTGGTCTGAGCAGCTATTCGGGCTTTGCATTGTTGTACTCTGGTTGACTTTGCACTTTCCATGGAATTTAATTTTAGGAACTGGTTAAGAGGTGTTTCTCTCCTAACTCTTTGTGAAAAAACAATCAGTGCTATTTACTTTTGGCGCAGATCTTCTTCAGTGCTTCTTATTTCACTGCAACCGGTCGTGATTATATGTTGATGCGATGTACGACGATATATCAATGCTGTCAAATATGATTAAACTGCTCAGACTTAGACAGGGAATTTTGAACGTACCTGCATTTTATATTAATGGCAATATGTATAAAACCAACACATAACATCCTCTCGTCAAACCTTTCTTTATGTAGTCCTCATTTCCACCATACTGTGAAAGTGAGCTTTTTAAGTGAACATGAGCTTAGTTTTATCTGGCATTCAGTTGAAAACTGTAATTGTTCAAAGAAATTTCTTTTAGATAAAACAGAGTTCTGGTATAATGGATAATAACAAAGCTTGAGGCCAGAGCCCTCAGGTCTTTTTAATTACTGTGTTTTTGTTTTGTTTGTTTGTATTGTTTTAAATGTTTTATGTAAATCATTGTTTCCTTTGGTCTTCCATGTGTATTAGGCCTTACATAGACTCTCGTGTCAAAATTTTTTGTGCTAAGTACCGTTGTTTGCTGCGCTGGGCAAAGACTTACTAGGGTGACATACAGTACACTGTATTTATTATTTATTATTTAAATGCAGTGATATCAAAGGATTTTCTTCACTGATAAAAGTATATTTCACTGCAATAGAATATCATTATGTTTTGATATTTCAAACCCGGACGCCTTGACATCAAATAAGAAACATTTCGTTTTGTAATGTTCCATACTGAGCTCAGCCAGATGATGTCATGATACAAGTTTATTAAATTGTGGCCATGCCTGTGTGACGCAAAAGAACGCAGCATCGCACAGTATCGTACATCGTTGCCGTGCTGGACAGTATTTAGTGGCCGTTACTCAGGTAGCATTTCCAAAAAAAGCATTTAGAAGCAAATTCTGCACAGCAGTGGAGCGTGGTTCAGTGTGAGCCACAGGCTAACCCTAATTCTTCAACCTTTTCAACCACCGGTGAAGGCGACATTTCAGTACGTTCTTGGAGAACTTGGCAACTCTGGAGAAATAATTTTTATAGTTGTATGAATCTTACACCAGTGATGACAAAAACAAATTAATTTTGGCCTTATGTTTACGATAACTGTGTGCGTGAATTTCGCTTCGAAACCGGTTTGAATGATTATAGCATGACTCTTTTTAACATTAATGGCAAAAGAGTTCAAACTCGAAACTCCCCCATTGTCAGACCTATAGTGGATAGATAGTTTGCCTCAGGATCGTGAGATCCAGGATCAATCCCAGTTCATGTCCTGCCAAAGACTTGTTGCTGCCTCGCTTGACATTCAACACTGAGAGGTTCGAGCAAGGAAACAGGACTGGTCGGCCCGGTGTCAGTATAATGTGACTGAGTGGGGTGTCGTGTTTGGTGTCTTCGACGTGATGTTCCAGTGGCAGCAGCATTTTGGCAGTATGGACTCTCCCTGCAAGAATATATACATGTACTAAGAACTCCCCGTCCTCATACGACGGAAAAATTGTTGAGTACGACGGAAAACCCAAGCATACATACAATACAATTTCAAACTAGCATAGACTTGAGGGCCTCAATTCCACAATAAAACTTTGGGCTGTGGCTGAAAACTGTTACCCGAATTAAACTCTTGAATCAAGTCTACAAAACTTTGACCCTTGGCCCTGTGTTTTTATATGGGAGTAATTAAACAACCAAGTTTCCAATCCTCCAGCTTCACATAGTTTCTTTAAAGAAGATTAAAGACTCTCGCCCAAAATGGCTTCTTCCCTGTGGGCTTCTAGGTGAGCATCAGGCAGACATGTATTCTGGGTTGCTGTGGTTTTTTTTCTTTTTTTTAAATATGCAGGCTTGTGTAACTTTACATATGTTGCATTACATATTTTATTTCTGTCTTTTTTGTTACTGTATAGCACATGCTGATGTGTTATATAGACAACAGTAATCTAATTTGTAAGAAGGAGTGTTAGCGTTACATTTTCCCCTCCAGGGCAACCCAGACAGTCATAGTGCTTACATCTACTTACACGGTCCACTGACTACAAACTTTACCCCCCTCCCCTCCCCCTCCCCCCAGGGGGGGACGAATGTTTGCTGTAAAATTTACAGTTTAATTTCGTTGTTTATTTCCTACAGCAATGCTGCCATGCGTTTGTTAATAAGTTCTTGCGTAATTACTGATTAGTTGAATGTTAGCAGAGAACAGCTTACATGTGTATATATGTAGACAATATGTGAGAACAGGCTCTTTTTAACCAAAAAAAAAAAAAAATTAGGTCAATTGATATAAATATGGCTATATCCTGTTTATCGTTTTGTACAGTAATGATTTGTGCTGCCTGGACAAGGGCTAGGTCTCTAATCCACCCGATTTGGTCTATACGTGGCAAATACCAGGTAAATCCCTGGAGCCATTTTAGTTCTGGGGAAATGTGTATAGCCTCACTCCCAAACTGTTAAACAAAATCAATCAAACATAAATATGATTGTTTACGAATGAAAAGTTCAGGTAGTCTTTCCATACCATATGATATTTTTTTTCATTCACAGATTTAAAGGTTCTCCGACTGTATGATTTGCATTTTAAAAAAGAAAATTTTGGCGAGTCATGAAACTCCGCTTTAAAGTTTAGGACGAGCAGCCAATTCCAATTTGAGATTTGTGACTTGAGTCAAAACTTAAAACCTTGATATAATACACAGTTTATGGCCCGAAGTGTTCAGATTTGGATATCTTTGTCTTGACATAACTCTTGCTAACCGTTTTCAGTTTAAAATGACATTTCAACTGTTGGCTAAAGTCAAAACTGCATGGCTTGGTGGAATTGAACCCAGAACCTTTCGCTTTCTTTTCTAGATAATTTGCAAATAAATTTCTGGATTATGCAGTAGCGTGACTTCATTGTGAAGTCCATACTCGTTTGACTTTGGTGAACTTTTCATTGAGTCAGGAACCTGTTTTCAAGCCCTCTGTATAATCACACGCTTTGACACGAACCCACGAAATGGGTACCACGTTATACCAGTTTGCCCACAAAAAGCGATTTTCACTTTCCATAGTGGGTAGCCCATATTTTTGGCAGTAACAGATTCAGTAGCAGTAATATTACATCATGTAGTTAAATTCCTGACCAAAACCGTCCTTACTAAGTGATTTTCTTGTGAAACATTCAGTGAACTTGGAATATGTCGACAACTGTCAGCCTTAATGATGTACAAACAGATGTAGTTTTTTGCTTTCTGATTCAACAGGTTTAATATATTCATACTAAAAATGTTTTTTGTTTTAGTCCTGTCTCTAACCTGTATAAATTTGAGGAAATACTTAGTTGACAAAAAAGATTCTTATTGCACTTACATGTTCCTGTTAATAGGGGAGTGTAGAGCTCGAACTCTCTTATCCCTAAGGGTAAGAAAGGTTGTACTGTGTCATGTGACCTGTCCAGAATGTTAGGCAACAATTTTTGATTGCATTTGCTACAACATGGGCGTCTGAGAAAAGTGTAACAAAAAGTTATTTAGGCTAGACGAACGATGAAGAAAATTGGGGAGCTGGAAGTTTTTTAATTTAAGAAGTTCCTGAATGAAGGAAAGGTCATTTGTACCTTCATAACACAGAGAGACAGATGATCCATATATTTATTGTCAAAAATATTGCTTGACATTTTTAACAATTCACATGATACAGTTGAACTCTTTTTACCTTTTGCCACAAGAGAGTAAACTTTTGTTTATAAAAGATATGCAAGTATGCTTTATATGGGATGCAAGTTAACATTTATGAATACAGCATTTGACTTTAAATTACTCCGAAGAAGGACATTTTTAATACCTTGAATTACTTTTTGTTTCTTCCTTGCTAGTGAGATTATCATACGTTTACTGTGATTCTAAGCGAACCTTGGATCACCTTTTTATGATAACAAAACTCTCGGAATTAGGAAAATGATTCACTTTGTTAGGAGAGAAATTTTACACTATCTAAGGCATTACAGGTAAAGGTGTTCTGCAATTGGCAAGTTTGGTATCAAATGCGACGTTCAGTTGTAATATTTACTTTGTGTGTATGGAGGTGGGGTATGACAAGAACTGAATAGTTTACAAATGTTGAAATTGTTTGCCGAAGTGCTCTGAGATGCTGAGAAATTCATTGTTCATCATCAGGTATTATCAAGATGTATAAAATCCATCCAAATTAGTTAAGTTTGAAGAATGGTTTTACACATTGGTGTTTCCTTATTTTTTTAGATTTTTGGAATTTCATTCTGATAGACAGTTATGAGACATTTGTGAGCTGTGCCCGTTGTGATGCTGAAATCAATTAAATTTGTCCATGTGAAAAAAAAAAAAAAAAAGAAGAACGAAAATTCTGGTTTCGATGTTGCAACTTCACACAGTAAATTCATATTGATCACAGTCAAAGTCATAGTGATCCTACTTTTTTGTTCATATCTGTCTGGGTTCTGTTGGCATGGATACAATCCCTGAAGCATTCATTGATGACAATAGCAGTTACTGCCCACCTGAGTGAAGGATTTCCTTTTTTCATTTTTTATTTCCTATAATTTTTTTTTTTTTTTTTTTTGGCCATGTGCAAAACTAGTACCCTCAGCGAGAAGCACTGTACGACACAAAAACGACACAATCTAAATTGATCGATACTTAATCTGTAGGTGTCTTCAGGACATGCGTTGTGTGGCTCGGATAGGATGGAAGTGAAAAGGAGGGTATATATATATATATACCTTAACATTTCTGAGCAGTTAGATATGTAAGTGATAGTGTTACTGAGATGTTGAAGTCAAAGCCTGATCCTTGAACAGTTACTGCTATTCTGCCACCTTTTCAAGCAATTTTGGGGGGTGTGAGTTGGGCAGTATTCTTTTTAGACGTATAAAATTATACACTGAATAAATTTCTGAAATAGGCCTGTACCCAGGCAGTGTAGTTTTGTTGCCATAATCGAAGAAAAGTGATATGTTGCGTAAATCGCTCTGAACATTGATCATACATATGCGAAAAGCTTGAGGAATTAGGGTGGCTGTGATCTCCAATTTTATTTGATCCATTTCTGGTATGCTGGTGAGTTTGAGATTTGCCCTTAAAATGACTGGATTGCTTTTAGGAAAGAATGTGCATCCATTCCAATAATTATTTGATCTTTCGTCCTGAGGGAGGAATTACGTATTAAATCCTGTAAAGTATATATGTATGAAATGACATTGTCCATGCATAGTGAAATTCTGGGCATGATTTAGCTGACATTCAGTTATTAACCTTACTTTGTTACCTACGATGGACTATTCGCCAATTGACGGTAAAAGGAAATCATTCAGGATATCCATCCAGTGTTATTAATAATAAATATGCACAAAGCTATTAAACGGGAACAAATGATTCTTTCCGAATAATTGTTATAGCATATGAGTATATAATTAATGACTGGACTCTGTACAGGTCGTGCAACATTAGCTTGTATCTGTATTTTTTGGACTAAAACAAAAAAAAAAGAAACAAACTTAAATAAAGATAGAATCTGATATTACAGGTGTATGAATTATTGATCAAGCGTAAGTGGTGAACGAAGGATTCGGCTTGTGCAGCTTAAATGCACTACGTCTTGTGTGCATGCATGGTGAGTTTCCGTTGTCACTGCAGTGCCGGAGCCCGAATGTCGTCACTGCAAATGACACACCGCTGTCGTCGGCGGCGGCAAATGGGCGAAGACCTTGTGACTAAGGCCCTACCACTCAGGGGCCGGGCACGCGAAACAATGGGAGGTTGGACCATCGACGGGTGCGTACACTGCCCCGCTAAACTCCCCTGCCAGCGCATTACCAACAAAGAAAATCGCCCGTTCCTTTTTTCCGTCCCCCCCCTCCAACACACACACACACAGTAAATGACTAGTCCCTTTGTCTGCCATGCTAGCCCTGTAGCCTCAGCAGTAGTGCTGGATGTAGCACTATGATTCAGAGTTTGCTTTGTTAACCTGCTGCAGACTCCAGTACTCTTGTCATAGTCCTGACCCCGGGGACAGCAGAATTAAACTCCTCCTCCACCCCCCTCCCTCCCAGCATCAGAGTACATGTATCTTTCAGTGGAATTGGTGTAGACCTTAGACCGCTCACAGGGACGGGCAGATGTAGATGGGGTCAGCATCGAACTGATACATATTTACATGTATCATTTACTCATTTTGTCTGTGGATAGAGTTTGATCATATGAAATTTAAAGAAATAAGCAGTATATAGATGCATTGTCCAAGTGACATATGGTTCCCCCCTCCCAGCATTAGTGTACCAGACCATAATTAAATGACTCATTTCATACTGAAAGAAATGATTCCAACATACTGACGCGAGTTATGTACATGTATGCATGGAAGTTTTATATTGATTTAGTTGTTTGACAATTCTGCCCTCCACTGATGTGTATGTGTATGTGTACATATACACATAAATGGTACACATTTGTGTATTAAAAGTTGAAATTCATGATTTAATGTCACACATTGAAAGTTTTCATGATAAATGTTGGACTTTTTATTTATAGAAAGCAAACAGTTGCAAATGTAAGCTGAGACCAGTTGAAAGTTTCAGTAAGTCATGGTAAGAAACGACATCGCAGTTTCACCGCATGAATTCATGTTTTTTTTTTTTGGATTTAATATATCTGTTTTCTCGAGAGCTCTGAAGTACAATGTGCATGTCAGTCATGTATTATGTTTATCCTAACTGTACACTGTTGTTGTGGTTTCATTTTGCCATTAAGCAGTATTTAAGGCAACACTTATAGTATATTTTAAAAGCATCTCATTTTGTACTGGTACACAAGGCACAAGTTCAAAACCAGGCTTGGACAGGGTATTTGTATGTGCCCCTTCTCTCACTTAGGTGACAGTAAACTTTCTGGTTGCACTAAGTATAACATTTGTTCAAGAAGAGTTGTCTGTCTCCAGTATGGTGTGGATATCTGTATGTCTCACGTAGGAAAGTTTGTCTGTAACTTGCCAGAGGTCGGTGGTTTTCTCTGGCCACTTCAGTTTCCTCCACCCATACAAATTATTGTCATTGTATAAGTGAAAAAAAGGTTTTGAGTTGTCATTAAAGAACATTCCAATAAATGAAGACAACTGTAGTTGTATATCTGTCTTCATGGAGGATGTACCAAGAGACATTTTCATTGGTTCATTATCTACTGTTTTTTAATGACGAAGTGTTGAAGGTGGGTGGGGGAATGTATACAGTTTACTGGTTCGTTTGAACATATTTTTCCTTGGGGTGAAAGTTTTCAGTTTTTTCTTTACTTTCTTTTCACTGAGATATGTTTCAAGCCAGCTGAAAAGAACTCTGGGGATTTTTTGTCAGGTTTTTAACCTTTTTAGTTTGTTCCCCAAGGTATCGGTATTTAAATTGTGAAAGATAAAATAATCTTATAAAAAAGATTCAGTCAAAGAGATGTATGAAGAAGGATTTGCAGGACTTTATTAGAAATACCGGATTTAACTCTCATTAGTTGTCTTTGTAAAAGAATCATCATAAAAAGTATGTCTAGGCCATCTCGACATGTTTGATTAATTAAAAATGTTTTTTGATTGTTTTAAGGCGGGTGTAAGTCTTAATTCAAGGAAAAAATGTTCATAAGAATGAAATGAAAATGGAAAATTGTATTATATTATATATATCTGAGAAAATTTGCTTTAGTGATCAACTTTCTTGTTCCATGATTTTTAACCTGTGTGTAATGGAGTACTTTTACGTACAGACACAATTTTCGTTCAATCAGTGAAATTTTATCAAGTCTTTTTATTTTTTTATATTTGCGATGTGAACAGCATAGTTGAAACACAGGTAAGCCTGTGTGATGTTTGTTTTTGCTTCTCAATTCTATTTTGAAAGCGAAATTGTTCAAAACTGTTTCAAATGACCTAAAATTTCGCCCATGACTAAGCTGCTCAGTTTCCCTGATGTTAAGAATTTTATTTACTTTAGAAAGGTGTTTCGAAGTTTGTTTGGAAAGTAAATTGATAGCCTACTGGTAAAATGTATATTTCAGTACCAAATGGTATGACATTCTAAAGCATTTATTTGCCTGTAAAGATGCGCTTTTGTTGGGGAAGTGTTAGGTCATTTACAGTAACTTTGAAGTCGACCACACCTTCTGTGCATGGCCTCTCCTTAATAGTTACAGTTCCTGGTGTGCGTTATCTCAACCTCCCCTTAAAGAGCCCCCTGCAGGTGTTTTACACTCCAGTAAAGGTACAGTGTGCATACAAGCCTGAAATATGACTAACACCTGAATCATGTCCCCCAGAGTTACTAACCACTGCGATATCAGCTCCTAACCCCTTAATAATGTGGGTACTGATCTACCATCTGTCTGGTAAAGAGAATAGAAAAGGGGGAAGGGGAGGGACGTGGAGGCTGAGGGGTGGGGGCTGGTGAATGGACTGAACTGACATTGCAGCTTCCAATGCAACCCTGCCCCCTTGACCTCCCACCCCAGACACTAGAATCTGACCTTGAGTGACCCCTCTGTGACCTCTGGCACCCGTGGATGCCCTCTGGGTGGACAGCAGCTTTTTTAAAATTCACTTGTACAAAAAGTGGGAAATGTAGCGATAAAGATATGTGGCCATTTGTTTGAGAATTTCTGTGTTTGTGAAAGGCAATTTATAGGCAGCTTAAAAGCTGAGGCTTGGTGCTTTTGTCTACTAAGCTGATTCAGTGGCTTCAGTGAAGAGCTGGTTGGGTGATAGGGAAAAACTGAAATTTGATTTTGTTCTCAAGGTCTGAGAAGCTGAGAGTTTTTGCCTTAGCACCTTTTAAGATGTGGTCAGTTGATTGGAATCCTGAATTTGTAACAGCCTAGTAACAGGCTGAATTGGAAAGCTGGGACAGTTCTCATTTAGAGAAGGTTTGATGCTGGGTTTGCAGCTTATAGTCAGTCTACAGGCCCTTGGGACGAGAAGACTTGAACCTTTAACATGTGATTAAGAAAGGCTAAGTTTTCTGACAGTAAGTGTATTGCCAGTTTGGAATCTGACACTAGATGCTTTTGTGGATAATGAGTGGGCCATTGATTGGGAAAGGATAGAGATTTATCTATTTGTCAGCTTAGAGGCAATTTGGAAGCCGGAACTGTTCCGGTGTACATAGATATCAAAGGCTTAAAAGGCTAAATTTGTAACAGTGAATTTAAAGGCATTTTGGAAACTGTAACTTGTAGCCTTTCTAGATGTTGATTGCTGCCTTTAATACAGTGGCCTTTGATTGGAAAACGATAGATTTGAAGTCAGTTTAGAGGCAGTGTGGAACCTAGGATTCTTCTGGTGTAGATAAAAAAGGCTTCACACGCCTAGGATGTGGTCATTTGACTGGAGAGGCTAAATTTGTAACAGTGAATTTAAAGGTAATTTGGAAGCTGTAACTTGTAGAATTTCTAGATTTTGATTTCTGCCTTTAATACAGTGGCCTTTGATTGGAAAACGATAGATTTGAAGTCAGTTTAGAGGCAGAGTGGAACCTAGGATTCTTCTGGTGTAGATAACAAAGGCCTTCCCACGCCTAGGATGTGGTCATTTGACTGGAGAGGCTAAATTTGTAACAGTGAATTTAAAGGTAATTTGGAAGCTGAAACTTGGATGACATCAATTAAAGTGGAAGACAGTGCATGTTCACAGTTAAGTTTGCCAATCAGTTCGGACAATATTACATAAATTTCGGTAAAGCATTTTTTCTAACAGCTACAATGACATCGGAAACTGGCGTTCGACCGTTCTCTGTTAGCTGACATGAAACGCAGTCATTGTGTGTGGGCTGTGAGGTAAGTTTTGCTAGCGCGGAACACTCTTGTCACCTGAGACTGTAATAAGCTGCCAAGGTTGCGGTTATAAACTTATGTATATATGCAAATTTATAACATGAAATGATCAGGAAACCCAAGTAACACAACGGCCTGGAAATGCTTTGGAGTGTTGTTCACTCATGTACTAGATATAGGTAAAATGTATAACATTCAAAGGGCGTCGTGTTCCTATGCTGTTACATGTTGCATTCAAAATCAACTCCGAACATCTACGCCTCAGCTTATAATCAGCTGATTTCTCCTCTCTCTCTGATAATTGAGTCTCATAAGCTGAAGAGCATGGGCACCTTCAGATCCCAAGTGGGCAGCAAAATACTCCACACTTCAAAGGAAGATAATCCAGCAACAAATTCATACCAATTCAAACAGTTTTTTGGCATTCAGCAGAGAATTTTGTAATCTTTTTAATGAACAGTGCCTCAGTCATGACCCGTCTTTCACTTTAAGATGAAATCATTGGACTGGTAGCAGCTAGACTCATTACAGACACACTTTTACGCAAGTGTGAAACGCCATGTAATTCTCTCATATTTACCTGATGCATTCTTACCTGCATGTATCATCCACATGTGTATTGCCTGCATCGTTAAACATTGATTCACAGTTTGTTGATGAGTCACTGAAAGGCAAACGAGTCTGTGTCTGCTACAGTAGTTGAAATGATAGTTTCCGACTGAATGCAGGTTGCTGTGAGCCATATCCATACACGTGTACACATCTGTCTTACGATGTAGACAACCAAAATGACCTAAAATTTCGTTCATGACGAAGTTGCTCTTTGTACCAATTCTGACCGTTGTGTTGATTTTAGAAAGTTGTTTTGAGGTTTGTTTGGGTGGCAGGATGATATCCTAGTGGGAAAAACATAAGCGTTAACACCAGAACTTACATTATCAGGATGTAAATTTGTCTCGTTAAAAACGAACATTTTGGGGACAAAAATTTAGGTCATTTACAGTAATTTATTATACACGCACCTACCTACTGAAGTATACTGCCTCGGGCGTACTTGATTACATCATAATTGTTGTAACAAACCTTTCATACCTGTAATTGTTCCAGGATGCTTGTAATCATTCCATCATCTTTATGACAAGCTTAATATCATGCATGCATTTGTATAGTCATCCCTGCTTTCTTGTAATCATTCTTTAATCAAATTATCAACCTTTTGGACAAAGTAAATACCTATGGACATAAATGTATTTTTAAGGCCTTTGCAGACTTACACTCAGCCCACGGTTTCAACGTGCTTGTAACCATCCGAGCATATTGTACTTGGTATATCACTATCACTCAATCGGTGTTTGAAAACATGAAATATCAGGATGTCATTCGTGGATAAGAGTGATAGCTTGCACTCGGTAATATTGTTTACACCTCTGTTATTAAACACTTATCATTATATACCTTCACTATTACACCTCTCTTTTTACACATTGTGTGTTACACATCGGTTGTTCCATCTTTTTTGGCTTGGGTAATGATCTTTGGTCTCATTAGTATTTGTAAACAATATGTTGAGTATTGTAACAGTTCCATGTGAAACAACATAACAGTAATGATGTGTCCTTAATTATGACTTTTGAGGAGGAAAACCTTGACACGTTCACCAAATACTAAATGACTCATGAAGTTTTGCTGTCCCATTTGAACTCTCTGCCAGCAACCTGCAAATGGCTGTGGGTTTCCTTCGGGTTCTGTCTGGTTTCCTCCCACCGTAATGCCGGCCGCCGTTATGTAAGTGAAATATTCTTGAGTACGGCGTAAAAAATCAATCAGAAAAATGAATAAATACATTTTCATAAAAGGATATCATCCTACTTCAGAGAAAAAATTCCTCAAAATATGTTTCTAAAAGAGATAAAGTAGACATAACTTTCAGAATCAGAGTAAATGGACAACTTCGTCACAGGTGAAATTTCAGGTCAATTAGGGTAAATCAGGTCAATTAGGGTAAATCAAACAATATATGTGTACAGTAACAAACATTAGACTAACGCAAATATTTACCCATACATCATTTATTTTTATGTAGTGTTACTCAAACTAAGCCATCAAAGTAAACTAGAAATAGAATATATTTGGAGAGAATTTTGAATCTAGTGAATGCCAGTCATAAGAAAGATCAAAATCATTTGCGATTTGACAGAGGGCTCACTTTTATATTGTACAAATTATTCGGGCATTGTTATTATTATTCAATCATTTGTTAATATAATATTCATCATATTCTGTCGTCATTCTGCCATTTCTTCAGTTTTCCCATTATGCATGCGCATGTAAAGGGCCATCCTTAAAAAAATTCTGTTGCCAGTAATATAACCCTATCACAAAAAATAGTTTTGGTCGATAGAGATTTTTTTTATTATTATTATTGCTGAACAAGAAGATAAGGATTTTAACATAAAGAGAAAAAAAAAAAAAAAGAAATTCCATCTAATGCCCAGTGAAAATCTTCAGGCGGGTCGGTCAGGTTACTCACAACAAACATACCTTTAATTATGGCCTGGTCTCAGTTGTAGTTGAACAGGTTTGCTAAATTACATGTACTCGGTAGTCTATGTATAAAGCATTGGTTTTGCAAATGCATATATACTTAAACTTTGATATGCAAACAAATGGACTGTGTGGAATACTGGGTTACAGTAGCAAAGCAAACATAGGTATTAGCCATAACTGCATCGTTGAGATGGTTACAGATTTGTGTGTGTGTGATATCCTGGTGGAACGACATCAGTTTTAAGGCAAAGATCAAAAGGAATTAGAGGCAGAAGTTAACGATGACCTTTACATTAGGCATTTACTTTTGTTACAGCAGGCTGATTTTTTGATGACTTTTTGAAGTGTGCGTCTCAGGTTTGTTCTGAAAAACGGGTCTAATGTCAGTTACATGTACAATGTAAGATAGGATTTTTATTATTATTGTGGTCTTTGAGGATTTGTATGTATATTATATGCAAATCAGTGCTAAGACTTCAATCACAAATTTGAAATATTAATTACAGGCAAATCAATAACTGCATGTGATACTTGTATAGTTGTAATTACTCGTTTTATTTATTTATTTATTTATTTGATTGGTGTTTTACGCCGTAGTCAAGAATATTTCACTTATACGACGGCGACGGCCAGCATTATGGTGGGCAGAGCCCGGGGGGAAATCCACAACCATCGGCAGGTTGCTGGCAGACGAGTTACTCGTTTTTAGCATGGTCACAAAAACATAGCTGCAAAATCATAGATGTATAAAAATACTTGTGCATTTACATGTGAGTGTTGAATTCTTAAGAACTTTAATGAAATGTATTCAAAATGGTGGAATCCTAAACAGAACTATGCCATCACAGCTATTGAGGGTAATTTGTTTTTGTTTATGTAATTTTTTTCTTTGCATATCCTCGTAGCTGTCGTTTTCAGGTACTTACATAGGTAATTCGTGTAAGTATAATTTTAAACCTATGTGCTATATAAGAGAGAACATTCTCAGATAAAAAATTGATGATACATGGATCATGTTGCTTCTAATTTATACTAATGCGTTTCCTTAGAAAATTAATGCATGTTGTTTTTTTTTATTAAGCGAAAGTTGAAGGTTAATTTTCGTCACAGGTGAGGGGAAAAATTTGCTAACTACATATACTAATTATGTAGAAAGGTGCATAATGCAGTCTGATTCTTTACACAGGCTCATTGTACTTAAAACCTGGCTGATGTATTTCCTTCTTGATAACAACCGCTGCTTTACCTTCATCCTTTCACATTGTTTAACAACACTCATCACTTCCTCCTCATGTGGTTAATTTTTTTCTTCACCAAGCTTTAATATGTACCTGTGCTCTGTGATTAGTTTACCAACCAGGCAGGTGTTTTTGAACACACCTGTGACATGATCAGCTAAAACCATGTACATTGTAATTACAGTCTTTCTCAGCCCTGCCTCCCAAAAATAAAATAACAGTAATAATAGTGAATTTAAAAAAGCCACTGCTAGGTTAGTACGAGTCTTATAACCTCTAAGCAGCTGTTTAGAGATAATTGTCTTGGTGTAATAAAAGTTGCTTAGCTTTTCTCTTTGTTCGACAGGTAATTCTCCCAACATGCACACACCTATACCTTCCTAGTTACCTTTACACCTTTGATATGAAACCTTAAACGCCAATCTGGCCTTTATAGGTATATACCCTTTCTTCCTGGACAGAACAAAGGGGAGTTCTGCAGGACCCTCTTTAATGGGCAGGGCAGGTGGTGTTCCTGTATGACACCGGGGTCCCTCTGGGGTCAGCCCTTTATGGTGCAGGCCTAAGGGGCTGGTAGATTGCCCCTTTGTGATTATCTACTTGTGTGTACATATATGGGCTCACATCAGTGACAGGTGGCACGGCTAACAGTCGCTGTTAATAAAACACCGATTCATTATTTTTTTGTTGACAACACCTCTGTCCAGCTTGGAAGGGTCAGCTTGTAATTCTTATTGGGAACACTGGAGCCAAAAAGGACTTTATTAAGGAGAGAAGGAAGGGAGGTCGGGGGGGGGGAGGGGGGTATTTAAATTAAAATATACTGTGTAGGCACCTAGATGTAGATATGATTGAACTACAACATATGCGTGCATCAAGGCAGTCTATTGACAAGGATTCTGTTTCTTGAACATTTGGTAAATTAAAGCAGATTCTGACCTAGATTGAACACCGGCAATCTTAATAAAACTGGGGTGTTTTTTGTTTTTTGTTTTTTTTGTGTGAGGAGAAGGGGGATCAGTGAATTAAGGTACAGCTCTGATTTTGGCTTTCAACACAGAAATATCAAACGGAGATGCCAGTTTGATTTAAGTATTTCAGTAATATTTTGCGGGCTGTGTACTCTTGATGTTTGCTAATTGTATGACAGCAGTTAGGTCTACGGGTGTAGCGCACTTTAAGAAGGATATGACGTGGAGAAAATGCCATCATTCTGAAGGTCACAAAGTTAATCAAATTAAATAAAGTGGCATATTCTTCTTCAATATTATTTTAAAGTTTTGAGTACGCTTAGAAGAATTAAACAAATATTTTTAAAAAAATGTTTTTAAATTACAGTATTACATTCACTTGCTGATAAATCAGTGTCATTTTCTTTAATACTTAATTTTGTTTCGTGTTTTCAGCAAATATTGACTGTGGAATGAAATGAGTCATATTAAAACAGTTTAATAAGAAATATTATTTGGTGATTGTAAATTCCATGTTTTTATAGGGAATGATGTACATGTAACAATAAATCTACAGTTTACTGAATCAAAATGACTTAGAACGCTCTCAATTTTTCAATGTTAAATCATTTTTTATCTCAGAATAAATTGTCTTAGCATGACTTTAGTGATGATTTTTTCTTGTCACCTGAAACAAACGGCGTGTGATTAATATACATGTAAAATTTACAAAAATGTCTGTAAGTATGGCAGAATTTTGGGAGGCCCATTGGTGGAGTGGTCCAGATGGTGGATGATGATTTGGTTCACAACTCTGATGTCGCTGGTTCGAAACCCAGAACAGTCTCGGCCAATTTTCGGCACTGTTATCTGAGCAACATATGGAAAGTGTATAATCCCTAATAACAAGTGTACTGTTACATGGCTTATTACAGATATTAAGTAGAATCATGACTTTTGCTGTGACAAGTTCTATGCCCCTGTATATGTTTTGTAAGCTGGTTTATCTGATTTGGGTCTAAAACTTGGCCTAAACTTACCCTCTTAATTTATGATGAAAGTTGACATGTTGATCGTTTGCGATTAGCGCAGTGTTTTTAATTGTGGGCCTTCTTCTTCAACAGGGGGCGCTCCGTGGCTCAGTCGGTTAGGGCGCTATTGCAGCACAAAGACCCGAAGCCTCCCACCAATGCGGTCGCTGTGACTTCAAAACCGGCTCATGTAGGCTTCCTCTCTGGCGGTACGTGGGAAGGTCTGCCTGCAACCTGCGGATGGTCGTGGGTTCCACCAGGCTCTGCCCGGTTTCCTCCCGCCATAATAATAAGTGAAATATTCTTGAGTACGGCGTAAAACACCAATCAAATAAATAAATAAATCTTCTTCAACATTTACATGTATACTTGAAAGAAAAAATCAAGACGATTCCGTGTCTCTGCAGAGTCTTCTGGATCAAACAGTAGAGCTAACCATGTGCTTCATTTAGAATGCCACTAGAAACACAGTACATATCCAAGGATGAGCGTAGCCAGGATATGCAAGGAAACATTGTAAAAACCAGGGGTTTCATATAAGCTCTGATTTTCAGCAGAGTGCTTTGTTATCTCACTCTAACAAGCTGTCTTGTTAGATGGTCGGAGTGTACTGGAACACCATGTTGAAGACACCATTCAGACATTTGATTGACTGGACGCTATAACTCTTGTCCCAGGTACCCGGCTATTTGTGTATACATGTATGTATGTATATATGGGCACGAAATCTGACCAGTGCTCGGCCTCCTGATGAATGCTTTGAATCATCTACAATTGGCAATGGAAACCACTTCCCTTAGCCCTCGGACACATGTACCTGACAAATCCCAATCCTTGACGTCTAAACTTTTCACCTTGACTATAAATTGCTCGTGTTTTGCGGATTCTGAGAGTTTTATTGATTTTGGACAGGTGCCTTTGGGTTAATACTCGGCAGGTTGCATGATATGCGACTGCAGAAATGTACATTTCACAACCAAAAATGATATTTTATGACATAAATTTGCCTGCAAAAATGCACATTTTAGGTTACATTTCAGGTCATATATATATATAGACTATATGGTAACAGGGGAGTTTCGAGTTCAAACTCTTCTATCACTAAAGGTAAGAAAAATGCTGCAGACTTGAAAAAAAAATGTTCGGTGACTATTTGTGATTATATTTCCTTTAAAAAAATGTTGCCTAACATTTTTGACAAGTCACATGATATAGCAGGACTCTTTTTTTTTTTACCTGTAGCGGCAAAAAGTTTGAACTCGAAACTCCCCTGTAGTGGCTTCATGGTAAGGCTTTGTTAACATTGTGTATCAGCAGGATATGGCACTTCTAGTAAGAAGTCCGTTACATTTCATCTACTGTAATTCTCCTACCCTTTCACATGTTCTGCAAGACGCTGATTCAAGCATATTTTGAGGGCATTAAATTTTGTGCTCTGTAACCTGATGCAAACCTGCTTTGTCCTGAAGTTGGCCAGCCGCTAACAATGTACTTTTTAATCCCCGAAATGAAATTAAAATAGATGCATAAATCTAACTGAGAATTGCTCTTTTATATGTGAAAGGTCTTGAGATTTAGGGAAATGCAAAAAAAATGGAGCTCTTAGTTTTGTTGTAGTTTTTCACAGGTATGTGTATATATATATATATAGGTTATAGACACCAGGTAAGTTAGATTGTATAAAAGTTATGTGTACTCTCCAGTGTAATATCAACTTCCTTTATTAAAGGACTTAAAGAATTTGGCAGCTATGCTTATAGGACACAAATAATATATCATATAAATATTGTATTGAAATGCTGTGTACGAGAAGTTTGATTACGAAGTCAAGAGAACATCTCATAATATAGGTATTTGTCTTCAGCTAAGTTACTGTAGGCAATATGCACATGTAGGTTGCAGATTTATAGTGCGGTGTCTCTATTTCTAGGTCTTTATGCAAACCAACTAATTAACTAGCACATAATGTAGATGTAAGGGATTAAATGTTTCAGAAGATACACGTGTTTAAGGATGATTTATAGTGTGGTGTCTCTATTTCCAGGGAGGCCTCCGTGGCTCAGTCGGTTAGCGCGCTAATGCAGCCTAACGATCGAAGCCTCCCACCAATGTGGTCACTGTGAGTTCAAGACCATCTCATGCTGGCTTCCTCTGTGGCTGTACGTGGGAAGGTCTGCCAGCAACTTGTGGATGGTGGCTCTGCCCGGTTTCCTCCCACCATATATAAGTGAAATATTCTTGAGTACAGCGTGAAACACCAATCAAATAAATAATAAATAAATAAATAAATCTGTTTCTAGGTCTTTATGCAAACCAAGTAATTAACTAGCACACAGTGTAGATGTAAGGGATTAAATGTTTCAGAAGGTACGCTTATTTAAGTATTCCCTGGCAGGGATGTGGTGTTGTCAGTACATCAAGCACCATATATATATATGTACATGAAATGACCTAAAATTTTGTCCATGACAAAGATGCTTATTTTTCTTGATTGTGAGAGTTCTGTTAATTGCAGAAAGGTGTTTTGAAGTTTGTTTTGAAGGTAGGGTGATATCCTCCTGACAAACATGTAAGTGTCAGCATCAGAACTCATATTTTATGGCATTTATTGGCCTCTGAAAGGGAATTTTTCGGATGTCATTTACAGTGCATTTTATATCTACCACCGGTACTGTGAGAAAAATTTTAACTGCGTGTAATAGTCAAATATTGACATAACATTGGTTTCCTTTTCAAATAAGCGAAGGAATGAAAAAAATTGGCAAGAAAAGGTGTGTATCTTATAGGTTTGGTCTTTCTACAGTCCAATGGTACTTTTTGAGGGTATAAAAAGATAAGCTTGAAACAACAATAAAGTGTGTTGCGAGTGAGTTAAAATTAACAGAAAAGACGGAAAGCTTGCACAACATGGTGTAGTGTGAGTAAATGTTGATTCTCCAGCTTTATTCTTTTCTATGATTATGTCGCTCACAGCAGGGCGTATTAAAACTGCGATCAGACAGGAAGACTTTTTTTGTTGTATCAAAAATGTGAAAAGGACATATACAATTGTGACATTCACTACATGGACTAAAAGGGGATGTTCTTGCGGAAAAAGTTGTGAAACTTGTATTGAGTTAACAGATATGTTATACCAGCATTTTGGTTTGGTATTTCAATTAGCGTACATGGGATGGGCTTCTTGTGAATAAATAAGAAGAGAAAAAAAAATTTAAAAAGAGAGGTAACGGTATGGTGTATCGGTGAGTGATGCTATGGAGGCCAGCCACATGTAGGACGGTCGTTTTTAGACAGTGGTTTGTGTTACGTCGATCAACCAGTACTGGTACACCGTTACAATTATCCACAAATAACCTACGACCCCTGAAAGGTGTGTTTCTAAACTCGTAACAAAACTAGTCCCATGTAATCTTTTTTAACGAGTATTAACAGCGAGTGTATGTATACATACATGTACATGGACACTGAAGCCCTTGGAAGGTAATGGTTGATTATTACAAGCTGCAAAGAGAAACTGGCTCAATGGTACCTGGTCTCAAGGTATAAATCAACATTATCTGCTTATGTGCACACCTATATGGATATATGTGGAACGGCATTTAACGACTTTTACTAATTTGGGGATTTTCCAAACCAACAGGTGACAGGGACTGTCGTCATTGGATCACAAAAAGCACAGAACCAGATGGTGAATGTTGCCACCGAGAGTTTCATTCGGCCGAGAACAATTCGACAACGACGACACGACTTCTTCATGAGGCTCTGAAACAAACCTGCAGTCCGATTCACCGGGAGCTTTATAGTCTGTGTAAGTATATGTATATATATATATAGGTATATACGTTCACTTTAAGCTCACACTACTTGGTATACATAACACTGTGTACAAGCTGTAAGTGCACAGTCTCAGTTAATGTATGCTGTTTTAATATATATCTATATATAGACACAATACTGTGCAATGCCAGACATAAGGCATAGTAATTACAGTGTCAGGGTGACCCACATGTAGAGTACACCGGCAGCTAGCAGAGAGTATATAAAATGTGTTCCACAGATTATAAGTCTGGCCTCAGTCTAATTTCTTTTTTATTTATTTGTTTTTATTTTATAGATATTTTTACATTGTTAGTCATTGCAAACAACTTCTTTTTTTTCCGGCGCGTAATCATCCCAGGCAAATTCACACACGTGCACTACAGTGCAGTGGATTTAAATTTGAATTTTTCTTTTATCTACATGCAGACAGGTATGCATGTACTATGTTGCAAATCTACTTTGTTTTTTAGTCATTTTTTCATCATTCTGTGGAGCTGCCTATTATCTATACATTCAGAATTGCGTGTGCTATGGCGCAGCTTTGGCTTGGCACATGGCTGAACTACATGTAAATGCAGAGCTTTTTTTCAGTACATGTAGACAGCAGTACTGCTGCATATTGCAAATTACTCAACGCATTAACCCTGTGTGTAAGCAGTTCAGTCATTACAGTTGCTTTTAAATTGATCAAGCCATTTATTTCACATTTTTATAATATCTGCAGACAGATATTCAACAGGGTTTGTCACAAATGCCTTGTTCACAGCGTACCTCATAGAGAATGATGTACTGCGACACAGCATCTGTAAAGTTTAACGGGTGCCTCCGTGGCTCAGTCAGTTAGTGCACTAGCGCACAACAATGACCCAGAAGCCTTCCACCAATGCAGCCGCTGTGAGTTCCAGCTCATGCTGGCTTCCTCTGCAGCCGTACATGGGAAAGTCTGCCAGCAACCTGCGGATGGTCGTGGGTTTTCCCCAGGCTCTGCCCCCTTGTCTGCTGGCTGTCTTACATGTACATGTAAACGATATTGGCACCATTTGCTTTTGTCTGCACAATGATCCTAATATCACAGTGAGTTTACTACAAAACGGTTGGCTGATATTTTACCTGATCGTTGGACATTAACAGAGATACCGTTGAGTCGTGACAGTGGCTTGATGCATGTACTGTTATTTACACCAGGAAACCTGGTGTTATTTAATCATGGTTTTAACCTTTTTTTCTCTCCGTAGAATTTTTCAAACTTCAAACTCTATAAAGATATTAAATGGTATTTTTAAATCAATCTCCACATCTCTCTCCTTTTATCATTGTCAGCCCTAATTGATGTTGTAATGCTTATCATTTGCAGATTAAAAATGTGGTTCATGTAATTGCGTTCAGTGGCAATTTTTTTGGTAAATGAAACTTGCAATAATACGATTTGCGTTTCAGTTTAATTATCTGTATATATATATATGTGCAATGCATGCACCTGTCAGCATGTAGTGTGCCAAATTTGTGAAGTTTATGAGAAGTCTTTGGTACATGCTTCATTCTGTACTGAACTGAAACTTTGTTATGCATCCACTTGAAATCAGTTCATTACTTTCGCTCATACGCAACAAATACAGTCTACCTGTGTGAGAAAGAAAAAACTTTCAGTCAGTGAAAGTCATTTCATTTACTGATTATCAAAGCTTGACATAAAGAAACTCACATTGCTGATTTAACCAAATGAGGATTTTTGACATGCATACATTCATAAAGACCTGTAAAAATGCAAAAGATACATGTGTTCATCATGAACTTTGTATGCAAGTTATAGTTCACTGTAGACTAAGGCTTGATTCTTTTTAGAAATAGTAAGTTTTAATGTGGAGAAAAGATTCTAAAAGCGAAATTATACATTTCCTGCAGGTTTTTCGTGGGTGTGTTTGATGAGCTATTTCACATTATAATGCAAAAAATTTAAAAAGAAAAAAAAAATAAGTATATACACGTATGGCTTAGGTGCATAGTTTTGGGTGGTAATTTTTCTGTTTTTGAGGAAATTTTTGCCAGGAATTTTGTCTTGTTACTGACCTAAAAACTAGATGTATCAAGAACCATCCTAGGTATTGGATTGCACGTATTTGTTCTTTGCATTACAGTGTGGTTAGCATATTTACTGCATTTAATTCCCTTCTAATGACTAAATGCTTTTATGTCTGACTTTTTACCCGTTCGTTAGATGTAGCCTCCCTGAGGAATGTGTGTCGAGGTAGAAAACTGCCTATAGCTGGCTAAAGGCTGTATATTAATATGTGTACAGCCTGCTGGGCAAGATATATATATATATATATATATATATATGTACTGTATTTCACCTAACGTTTAGCTTATTGTTTCAAGTGACACATTTAGCTTGATTCTAATTGATTCATACACCTTATAAGGTCACTTAAGACCTATTTTGTGAAGTTTGATTATTTCTTTGACATCGGAAAAAGTGTTGGGATCAAAGCTGTTGTTTTCATGAAGGTCTTTGTATGTGTCTCTGAAAGACCATATTTTACAGGCCAAAACTTTAGATGTAATGCAGCAGATGTACCAATATCTCTTTCTACTCTGTAATATTCTCTTATGTTCTGGTATTTGTTGGTAAAAGATTCGTCAGCGTCTTTAAATTAACAGTTTGGGGTGACATGACTAATTAGCCTTCTGTCATGTCAGTTTCGAGCGCACCCTCTGGATAAACAGGATGCCGGTTCAAGTCCGGATGGGAACAGAAAAAACGTCCAAAATTCCTCTGCTGTGATGTTTATTGAAGACCATTTGTTCTTCGTCAGTTTTGTGCGCTTATGTCTGTATACATCTGTATGTCACTTGCGGAAAGGTTTGTCAGAAACTTGTCGAAGTTTAGCAGTGCGCGTGATTTTCATCGCTGTCAGAAGATTCTTAAAATGTATTCATAGAGCTTACTGAGCTTCGGTAACATGGGCCAGGTAAGTTTATCACCGCATTATTTAAAAAACATGAAAATTTAGAATTTTTTATGACAGAAATATTTACAGCTCGCAAATATACTCTGAAAGGTGTTGGTATAACTTTATAGAAGTTTCTGTTCTAAAATCGCGCAATCATTTTTGAAAGTATTAGATACCAAATCAAGTAAAGGATAAAAGATGCAAACATTCCTGTTTAAAGGAAAAAAAAAACAGATTGAAATAACCCTTTTCAATGATTAACGCTGAGTACGCTTAGTATTTGGATATCATTTGCTGATGATTAGTTGTTGATTCCCAGGTCGCTAGTTCGAAACCCCAAATGGACGAAACCTGTGTGTAGTGTAGTATGGTGTGTTACATGTACGAATCAAAAGTGTGTAGTCCTAACACATAATGTCATGACAGTAAGTCTAGTATTTAAACATGCATATGTAAGTAATATGAAGACTGTTTGTCTTAATAGCTTTAATTCTTATTGCCCTTAAAAAAGGGCATGGCTGGTTCACTTGCCTGAAGCTCCCCTGTCCTCACCCTGACCAGTGAGGTCACACACGTCCAGCTCCCACCTGTTCAACTGCACCTGCTAGGCCAAATTTATTTATTTATTTGATTGGTGTTTTACACTGTACTCAAGGATATTTCACTTATACAGTGGTGGCCAGCATATGGTGGGAGGAAACTGGGCAGAGCACGGGGGAAACCCACGACCATCCACAGCTTGCTGGCAGACCTTTCCACGTACGGCCGGAGAGGAAGCCAGCATGAGCTGGTCTTGAACTCACAGCGACCGCATTGGTGGGAGGCTTCGGGTCATTGTGCTGCTATAACGCGCTAACTGACTGATCCACAGAGGCCCCGCTAGGCCAAAGGTTTGTCATGGAGAGTTGGTTTCCTGTGGACTGGATCCTGTTTTCTCTGGTTTCCTCCACTTTAAGAAGTGACAAATGTGACTGTGGATTATTCTAAATAATGATGATAATTAAGCTGCAGTCAAATAACTGAACAGAAGATTTACATCGGAAGTCCATGTTAAGAGATTTGTTTGCAACTTGGCGCTCTGCTTATGGTATGGCTTCTATGTGAGGAAGTTCATCAGTACCTTGCCCAAGCTTGGTGGTTTTCTCTGGGCACTAAAGGTTTTGTTTCCTTCACTTGTCAACTTGACCACATGTCTTTCAAGTGAAATGTTCTTGAGTGCAGCTTGAAACAAAAATTCAGTATATAATTAAATTGAACTTGACGTGTGTTACATAATTGACAAAATTCTTGTGAAGTACGGGTGCATGTGATATGTTGGGTCAACAGTTTCTATCTCAGTCGCCTTTGAAGCCCACTTTAGGGTTCATCTATATATAAATGCAATTCATGTACCGGTATTATTTCGTTTCAAGAAAATGTTTTTGAAAAGCGTGGCAGTATTTTAAGATGCAGGTCTTTAGTGGGTTTTCTTTTTGTCTTACAATAAGGACGTAATATATAATTTTCCAATAAATCATGGTATAATCTTGCCACATTGATCTTTCCCCTCTAGCCTCCTTAAAAAACTATCATTGGTGAACAAACCTACATTTCAGTAGGATATCATCCCACATACCAAAAAAAAAATACCTCAAAACGCCCTTCTAAAATCATTAGAACTCTTAGAATGAGGAAAATTAGACAGCCAAGTCATTGACAATATTTTAGATCATTTAGGGCATATATTGACTCCTAAACTTGTTCAGGTAGTTTTTTTTTATGTTTTTAAACTACAGCACTGACATTTGTGAGCTGCAGTAAACTTGTTGTTTGACTGCTACTGAGTTCTGGGACTTTTTGGAGTTATTCAACATAATTTGGCTCCGTCACGTTTATATAATTACAACAATGTGCCAAAAAATGGTTATTTTCCACACATCAGAGGAACCTGAAATCATGCTTCGGTTATTGCAGTTAAAAGCTGACTCGACTACCTGTTCGTGGTCACTGTTTTTTTGTTGTTGTTTTTTTAAAACGGCGAGTGAAAGATTCTATTGTGTAATCATTTGTATACTGTACATGAGCCTCTGTATGGGCTGGACAGTTAAGATACTTTTCCACTCCTTGCTGCTTCTAGCTTGGGCGGTTAAAAAGTGTGCGCACACAACATATATATTGTTAGTGTTCTGCTTCGCCACTCACAGATCTTTAAAATTTTCTGACTGCAAAAATTTTTACTGTTATAGCATTTACTCAGTATTTAACGAAAGTCATTTCTCAAGTAATAGATGTATATAAATACAGGTAGCTCTCTGGGTGTAGAATCTGCATTTATTCCCATGTACAGGAGATAAGCAAATTAAGTATGGAATGTCTAAGTGTAACTCAAGGTATGTGTAAGTAGAGGAGTTGGTTAAATTGTGAATGACTCACAAGACTTCTTGGGAACATATAGACACACTGATGACTCATTGGGAACATAGAGAATTAAACCTTAGACATGTCACATTTGAGATGTTGACTCACTTAGAGACTTAAACCATAGGGATGTCACACACAAGATGCTGACTCACTGGGAACATAGAGAATAAAACCGTAGGGATGTCACATCCAAGATGCTGACTCACTGGAGAAAAATGTATGTCATGGTGGGAGGGGGGGTGCTTCTAGCCATTTTCTCGTAGTAGTAACAACAATGAGAAATAGTGGAAAATTGAGTTGCAGACAAATTTTCTACTGTTGAGTTTTCATGAAAATAGGAGTTTTTGATACATTGGGGACCAAAAATATTGAGTTTTCTGATTTGTTCAAATTGAGTTTATAAAAAAATTGGCTAGAATAACCCCTGTATAGATGTATATATGTATGTAAGTTTGGGGGTTTATGCCATCCTTGGAGAAAAAGAGATACATTCTTATCAGGTTTGGACTCATTGAGGTGAGAGAGAAACTAGGGTGTAACATATCAGGTGTGTAGTCAGTTGGGACAGGGAGAAACTGGGGATGTAACATACATGTATCAGTTGAGGACTCATTGGGGACCGAGAAGCTAGGGATATCACATATCAGCTGATGACTCGTTGGGGAATGAGAGAAGCTAGGGATATCACATATCAGCTGATGACTCGTTGGGGAATGAGAGAAGCTAGGGATATCACATATCAGCTGATGACTCGTTGGGGAATGAGAGAAGCTAGGGATATCACATATCAGCTGATGACTCATTTAGGAATGGGAGAAGCTAGGGATATCACATATCAGTTGATGACTCATTGGGGAATGAGAAAAGCTAGGGATATCACATATTAGGTGATGACTCATTGGGGAATGAGAAAAGCTAGGGATATCACATATTAGGTGATGACCCATTGGTGAATGAGAGAAGCTGGGGATGTCACATATCAGCTGATGACCTATTGGGGAATGAGAGAAGCTAGGGATGTCACATGTGGTGACTTATTGGGGAATGAGAGAAGCTGGGGATGTCACATATCAGCTGATGACCTATTGGGGAATGAGAGAAGCCAGGGATGTCACATGTGGTGACTTATTGGGGAATGAGAGAAGCTGGGGATGTCACATATCAGCTGATGACCTATTGGGGAATGAGAGAAGCCAGGGATGTCACATGTGGTGACTTATTGGGGAATGAGAGAAGCTAGGGATATCACATATCAACTGGTGACTCATTGGGGAATGAAATAAGGTAGGGATATCACATATCGTGTGGTGACTCACTGGGGACAGAGAGAAACCAGGGACGTCACATACACTGTGGTCATCCATTGGGAAGATAGAAAAACTGTTGAGCGATGGACAGAAAGAAGCCTTTGATCTCACTTGTGATTTTTGTTAAATGAACGCATACAACATTTCATAAATTTACCAAGAAGTCTAGTCTTCCCAAGCTCGGACCATGATTACGGAAATTAAATCCAAAAAAAAAGCGAAATGTCATCTGGTTTCAGGATATGTATGAATTCATCTCTTCTTTCTTGTACTACTGGTTGCGGGTTTTCATCGGATTTTACCCAGTTTCCTCCCAACATAATGAACATTGGAGGAAGCCAGGCAGATCCTGCTGGAAACCTACGCTCATCCGTTGGTTGTTGACGAACCTTCCCGCGTACGACCGAAGACGAACCCAGCGTGAAATACATGTAAATATATTTGAAATACATGTGAGCGTGTTAACTCTGGACTGTTCTAAGAAGTAGGGTCTATAGACATCATGCTCTGCTAGTCATGCAGTGAGACTGTCTCTGAGGTCTTGTACTTTGCCCAGCTGTAATGTTTGTGTGCTAGATGAAGATTATGAAATTCATGCCGGGGGCAATGTCTCAGTCTGATTTCATCAACATGGTGTAATGGAAGGGTTAACAAGTATAAATATTAAAAGTCTTTTAAGTATTTGTGGAAAATGCTGTGGTAAGTTGAAACTTTGATGCTTGAGGCTGATCAGTGTAGAAAATACAGTCGCAGTTATTGTCCCCAAGTACAAATATCGAAAGTGTTTTAAATATTTGTGGACAGTGCAACGGTAAATTGAAACTCTACTTCGATGCTTGAAGCTGGTCATTATGAAAATCGAATGCAGTTATTGTCCCAGTAAGTACAAATATCAAAAGTCTTTAAAGTATTTGAGGAAATGGTAACAGTAAGTTGAATATGTATACTCTGATGCTTGAAGCTGATCAGTTTTTAAAAACAAATGCAGTTCTGTATTCATCTTCAGCCGAGTGTTAATATGTAAGTACTATAAGCCTTGTATATGTTACTGCATGGGAGCTGTTCAGTTCCTGTTAATTTCATCATGGTTTATTGGCGAATGAAGCCAACGGAATTCAAACCTTCTGTATTAAGGCTACTGACGAACCAATCAACTATGATACTTGACTGATTTCAATTGCTAGGATACACGAGATGTGATTTTGGCCCAACTCCTGTAGAAGGCATTTTTAGTATTTCCACACAGATTCCATTGTTTTAGGGACCTTGGTGGCAGTAGGAGGGCTCTAGTGTTTGTATCAATGCAACATCAGACGTCGAGTGTATTAAAACAGCCACAGGTATATGCATTGCATGGTGAGAGTGGGCAATAGGATTTTGTGAGCTATCTGCATGTAAAGCCGAAAACAAACTGTCGCAAATCATAATGTTCCAGTCTCAGTCATTCAATAATTGAACGATGTTATGGTGAATAAGAATATCACAATCTGATTTAATGGCAACATTTCACATCTTGTGACAATACTTTTATTATTATGCAGCATTCAGAACATTGACATGGCACCCCTCATTTCTTACTTTTCATTTGTCATGTTTGTTTATTCATTGGATTTGAGTTGTGCGCCATGCTCAAGAATGTTTCACCTTTACAAGGGCTGCCAACTTTATGGGGGGGGGGGAAACCTGGCAGAGTCCAGCGGAAATCTACAACCTTCCCACTTAGGGCCGTACAGCAAAGTAGCATGAGCTGAAGATGAACTGACAGCCATCACATTATCTTCAGTGCTATTCAGACAAAACTGTTAATATGTTGTGTAAATAGCATTTCACCCAAAAGAGTGTATTTTGGATAAAGTATCCATTTTTATTCTTAATCTCTACTTATAAGTTATTAGTCTATAGATTAAGTTGATATTCATTATTTGAACTGGATTAATTTTATAGCGTCCATAGAAAGCTGCATAGTAAACCTGGATACCCTCCTGTAAGTTTTTTTCATGAACAAGAACAAAAAATGTAATGCCCATGGAGATAAATTATAAGGAAGGAAATTTTACAAATCTGAGTTCCATATTTGGTCATTGCCTTCAGAAACATATCGTCCAGTAGTTATGTTATTTTAAGTATTTTAAGTTGCCATACTGCTCAAAGGTTCATGTTTCAGGGATATGGTACATTTAATACATGCAGTATGGGTTAGCGTACTGCTCAAAGGTGCTTCTACCTTGAAAAAAAAACAAAATTTTTAGTCGCGTACATGTTCAAAGTTGTCTTAGTCCCCAGAAATAGTCTCAACTTCATGTCGATTGATTTGTACTGTTTGGGACTCCAAGAGTCCACTGTGTCAATGCATCGAAAAAGCTTATCTCAAATATCCAACGTTTGTACTAGGTTTTGTTTTAGCGGGTAGTGGGGAGGGGGAGGGGGCGAAACAACTCGGTGGTTTTATGTAAGTCTGCAAACTTTACTTATCTGAAAACATACACTGCTAGGTTGTACACTGTGGAAGGACATGGGATTTAGCCCTCTTCTCCGACAAGCCTTCAGGGGAATGCTAGCTCCTCCAGCTCCCACTGGAGGAACTCAGACGACAGAAGAATGTCGTCTCGGCTCTCCGAGGCTCCGCCACTGCTCCCCCTCCAGGAAACGAGGTCTGTCGCGAGAGCACACCTGGTCATGTGACTTCAGGCTACAGGTGAGGTTTTAGGAAAACCATTCACAACGACGCTTTAAAACATCGCACCGTACCTCCAAGGCTATCGATTGAGCCGTAGTTAAACAAGAGTGTTTAGCAAACGCCGCGACGACAAGTTAAAAAGCGACTCGGCGCGCACAAAGCCGCGTATATCTTGACAGTACAACACCTGTGTATATCCAAGGATGCTGTATGTACAGCAGGTTTTTTTAGGGATTGGTTTGGGTTTTTTTATTTTTTCGTCATCATGATGGTACGTTGGAATTATTTTCGTAGTTTGTCAGGGATATTTGACGGATGTAGATGGGAAAGTATGCAAAGGGTTTAGCCTCCAAAGCATTAGTGTGAAAGGATGTGTGACATCGTTTGATGATTTTTCCTCCTTTTTTTAAGTCAAGGATGTCTCTACTTGTAGATCTGTTATAAGGGGAGAAGTACATGTAGATATGTATGTAACTTACAACAAAAATATGGTGAACTCAACTGATTTGTTATACTTTTCATCATAACTTGGCGGTTTTCCAAAGCTCTATTCAGTTCTTGCAGAATGTACTGCCTGTATAGGATTGTTACGTTATAAGAATATACACAAACACATACTGACTAGTAACAAAAAGAAAGAATTAATCACAGAAATCATAATTTTGTTGGTCAAGACAAGGACTGCCTAAGACAGCTGATAACAAGTTCGTTAGTCATTGTGTACTATTGTATGTGTGTGTGAGTGTGTTTGTGTGTGTGTATGTGTGTGTGTGTGTCTATATGTATAACCCCACCTTCAGCGACATATATATATATATATATATATATATATATATATATTAGAGTTTAGTATCATCCCACTTAAATGTGCTGTACCTTCACAGTTCAGTATACTAGATGTCAAATTGTCTGATTCTTTCTCAAATTTCCTCCTCTCTTTCTTGCATTGATTTAGAATAAATTAAGACAAAGTAAGCGTACCTTAACTTTTGCACTTTATCTTATTGTCTCATACCATCACAATATTAGAACATATGAGACACATTTAAGCTACTCACTATATTCAAACACTTTATCTGATTGTCTCAAACCAGTGTAATATATATCACAGTGTTTATATCTGTAAGGTATACTTATGTTGTCCACTTTATCTGATTGTCTCAACCACATCGCAGTGTTCAAGTCTTTAAGGTATATATTTAAGTTATCCACTGTTGCACTTTGTCTGGTTGTCTCAAACCACATCGCAGTTTTGATATCAGTAAGGTAAACTTAAGTTATCCACCGTTGCATTTTATCTGGTTGTCTCAAACCATATCACAGTTTTGATATCAGTAAGTTACACTTAAGTTATCCACTGTTACACTGTATCTCATCATCTCAAACCACATCACAGTTTTGAAGTCTGTAAGGCACACTTAAGTTATCCACTGTTGCACTTCATCTGATTGTCTCAAACCATATCACAGCGTTGAAGTCTATCAGGTATATACTTGGTATCCACTGTTACCACAGGTGCACTACACGCAATCCACTAATAGGCTGGTTGTCAACTACTGTGATACCCCTAGAAGATGACTTAGAATGTGCACTGTGCAAGGAACAGAGGTAGCAACATGTTTCAGCAAGATTTAAAACTCCCTAATTATCAAGGTTTCAATATGATTCATCATGAAATTCAAACCCCCAACCACCTGGGCTACCAATGTGTTACATTTGTTCAGGCTTATGTAACCAGCACAGTTAGTCAATGGAGCACAGACTGTACCAAGGGCATTTTGATCTTTATTATGAAGCTGGTCCTTGGACTAACATTCTCCAGCAGCATCGTATTTGACACATCTATGACATGCGTGTGTGTTTAAATTTTATATCAACAAAAAGTGACTGTTTTCTCTTTTCTGGTTGGATGGCTTTGTATTAAATTTCTCACTTTATGTTTTTACAAGATTGCTCTTCGCTTTGCATATATAAACATGATTGGCTTCATTTACGGAACCAGCTGTGCTAAATGGTGTTTTGGAATATGATCCAGATACAAATTTGGCAGAGACATTTTCTCAAAACATTTAATAACATGTAGACCATTTGACCGTGTTCTTGGATCACATGCTTTGACGTGAACTGTTTTGTGTATAATAGATAATGGAACAAATTCCCATTAGGCCATCCTTAAAAAACTGTTTGTTGGGCGTAACCCGACTCATGAGAAAGAATAGGATCGAATGGTGAGGAATTCTTTTTTTTTTTTCTCTGGTTCTTGAAAACGGATTTTAAAGAAAATAACATGGAGAAAAAGTATAAAATCTTTTTTTTTTAAAATGCCAGTAAAAACTTATAAGTTGGACATTGCATCAGAATGTCAGTTGGGTTATGCGTAACAAACATATTTTTATGGATGGCCTTAGTACAAATTCTGAAGTAACAAATCGGAAAGATGCTCATGGTTTCATGCGAAAGATTTCTCTTAGACATTAAATATTGTGAACGTCAAACCTGGCAGACTTCGATAAGCCAGTCACGCATGTGTATCGTACCAAAGGGGAAAGCGCGGCAAATAAATGTTGCGGCAAATAAGCACGAGGGGCCACTGTTGGATGCAGGTTGAAGCTAGGCAAACATTTGAGCGAGAGTTTTGTGTATTTGCAATGAGGAGCAGAAACCGCGAAGACTGCCATTGCTAGTGACCTACGTGTGAGCCAGCCATTTTGAGACGTGCATATGCCTTAAAAATTATGAATCGCGGGAAAGTTGGAGGGGGTTGGGGGGAGGAATGTTAGGGTAGGGTTTGAAACATGCAGCAGACTTTATTCAGCTACTTTGGCCCGTTAAGCCCTCCAATGCCACGGCAGGGTGGCCTCGTTGGTTGACAGGAGGAGACTGTGCGCGTTTACTGTCCGCGCAGAATTCGGCATCTTTTTCGTAGGGAAGCGGACGCTCCCTTGTTGACTCAAACTGGATATTTCTGTAAACATAAGAGTGCCGAGCCTTAGCCCAAGCTCGAGGTTCAACCGGCCCAGTAATGCTGTTGACTTGCTATATAGCGTGTTTACTTGATTTTGGTACACAAGCAAGGCCCCACTGTCGAAAGCTGGAGTGTTTCTGCGTACATCAAGTGCAGCCCTTTAATCAGTGTAAACGTTGTTTTAAGACAAGAGGACTGTGCGAGTTGATTGCGGTGGGAAAGTACTCACTATCCTCGTGGTCTGGTCGACCTAGGGTCGTTAACAGGACTACCTGGACGAAGACGGAGGGGCAGAACATGTGCAGCCGCTGCTGCCAGCCCGCTGCAGACGTCACTTGGACAGGTAAAGGTACCTGGTCTTCCTCGTGTCTCTCCTTAACGAAGTTGACCAGGTGTGGAAAGGTGCACCACAGAGATGCGGCTATCAAGGAAATAGCCACAGGTAATTTCGCCCGGCGAGAAAAAACAAATTCCTCATCTCAACAACGTGATGCTCTTGAAAAACTTTTATTTTGCACAATCTGTCAAACTGTAGCTGTATATGGTAGAGGTATATAGAACCTGCTGGTACCAAGGTACGTGGAAAGGACACCTCCGGGCGTATTAACGCAGCTGCGTCCGCTTATCAGACCAGGTGAAAATACTTGTTAGCACAGATATGCATTACCTGTTGTATTACGTAACAGACTCATTTGTCTCTCATACATTATAAGTTAATGTCTGCAGTATTTTGGTTAACATCTGTGGCCAGTTGGATGTGTAAACAGAGCTTGAGTCGCTACTTAAAGTGTTGTTCCCTGCATCAACCTTCTCGCACATTAAAGAGCTAGCAACTTTCGAGTTTTCAGTTTGATGCTGGGGAGAAAACTCCAGTTGTTGGCTTGGCCAATTCTTGGGCCTCTCAAAGAACATAATTTTGTCAGGCTACAGGAAATGATGCCTTTAGAATATGCTAAAAACATCTTGTAAAAATTGTGAAAAGTTTGAAGAATTCAATACAGTAAATCCAGTGTGTTTCTTACTGCAACCATGAATTTGCAATCTATTTACCTACCTTAATAGCCTTAATAGGTTTTAAGAATTTGGTTTTCAAAAATTAATTACCTGAGGCACCACAATCTTCTCATTTTTACCTGTATAAATGTTTATAACTCACATGGTTGGTTGCAGAAAGTATAACCTTTCACAAAAAGTCAAAATTTAAAAAGTCTGTAATTCATATTCTTACTTTATGTTCCCATACAAATTCCATTGTTAGCAGAATGGTTGTGAGTCACAGCTGAAGTTCAAGGATGCAAAAATGCAGTTTTAATTCAAAGCAGTTTTTTAATCTTGACTGAATTTAGAACTTTGTTTTGGACCTTGGGAAATAAAATTGTGTAGGTATAATGTAAGATTTGAAGACAAATATGTGACAGTTTCAATTTGAGATAGTCCGCAAGGCCATTGAATCGGGAGTCTCAGAATGATCCTGGATGAAATTTTAGGTCATTTCGGGTATTAATTGAAATAAAATTTTATAGCTTAGCTATAAGTCAGAAATTACTCTGTGGAATATTAAACTCAATCCATTTATATGATTCATGGACTAATGAGTCATGAGCATTCTGAAACATGTGAATGTGCCTGCAAGCAGCTCAGAACTTGATTCTTAAATGTGCCCATTCGCTAATTGTTAGAGAGACGCTAAATGTGCCCATTGGCTAATTGTTAGAGAGAAGTTAAATGTACCCATTGGCTAATTGTTAGAGAGACGTTAAATGTGCCCATTGGCTAATTGTTAGAGAGACGTTAAATGTGCTCATTGGCTAATTATTAGAGAGAAGTTAAAGGTACCCATTGGCTAATTGTTAGAGAGACGTTAAATGTATCCATTGGCTAATTGTTAGAGAGACGTTAAATGTGCTTATTGGTTAATTGCTAGAGACACATTAAATTTGCCCATTGGCTGATTGTTAGAGAGACATTAAATGTGCCCATTGGCTAATTGTTAGACATGAAGTGTGCCCATTGGCTAATTGTTAGAGAGACATTAAATGTACCCGTTGGCTAATTGTTAGAGAGATATTAAATATGCCCATTGGCTAATTGTTAGAGAGACAATTTCACTGTTAAGCTCATTGTGTAAAAACTCTTTCGTAGAAATCTTATCCAGTAGACCCAACTGCTGGTAAGAAATAGACATAATTTCTCTGTCAGGGTCAGTGTAACATTTTAAAATTATTGAAAATGCTGTAAATCACCTAAAATTTCATCCAAAAAAATACATATTTAGAGGTAAATAAATGTCATAAAATATTATATTTGGTGCCGAAAGTTACATCATCCTACCTTCGGAACAAACCTTAGAACACCTTCCTACAATCACCAGAACTCTCAGAATCAGGAAAATTGAGCAACTTTGGACGAAATTTTATGTCATTTAGGGTAGCTTATCTTGTTTATCCAAATAGCTTTACAGAAAATATTCATAATTTCAGTGTTTAGTTAAAACTTTAACAAGTGCATGTATTTGGAATTACCCATTAAATAATCTAAATGACCTAACAATTTCTCTCGTGACTAAGTTGCTAATTTTTCCTGATCTTGAGAGATCTGTAGATTTTAGAAAGTTGTTTTAAGGTTTGTTTGAGACCCACACTGATACCCTACTGGGAAATCGTAAGCTTCAAGTTCACCAAATGTACTGTTTTATGACATTTATTTGCATGAAACAAAACTGCACTTTTTTGGACGAAGTTTTAAGTGATTTTTTTAAGCGTATGAAATATTGCTGGTAATATACATAAATTCGATGTTAATCTCAGTGTTTTACTGTCAAGGCCATTCAGAACTGATGTCAGGGTAAAAAAACTTGTACATGTATTAAGTAGGTGTTGTTTCACCACTTTCAATGTTATAACAACAATTCAGAGGTTTTCAGTGGGTATGACAAATTCCTTGTAACAGGAACAAACTTCACTGCTAAATTCAGTGATGTAACAATAGTTCAGAGCCTTTCAGTGAATGTGACCAATTCCTTGTAACAGAAACAAACTTCACTGCTAAATTCAGTGTTATAACAACAGTTCAGAGCTTTTCAGTGAATAGGACCAATTTCTTGTAACAGAAACAAACTTCACTGCTGAATTCAGTGTTATAACAACAGTTCAGAGCCATTCAGTGAATGTGACCCTTTCCTTGTAACAGAAACAAACTTCACTGCTAAATTCAGTGATGTAACAATAGTTCAGAGCCATTCAGTGAATGTGACCAATTCCTTGTAACAGAAACAAGGTCACTGCTAAATTTAGCGCTATAACAACAGTTCAGAGCTTTTTAGTGAATAGGACCAATTCCTTGTAACAGAAACAAACTTCACTGCTAAATTCAGTGTTATAACAACAGTTCAGAGCCATTCAGTGAATGTGACCAGTTGCTTGTAACAGAAACAAGTTCAGTGCTAAATTCAGTGTTATAACAACAGTTCAGAGCCATTCAGTGGCCAGTTGCTTGTAACAGAAACAAGTTCAGTGCTAAGTTCAGTGTTATAACAACAGTTCAGAGTCATTCAGTGGCCAGTTGCTTGTAACAGAAACAAGTTCAGTGCTAAGTTCAGTGTTATAACAACAGTTCAGAGCCATTCAGTGGCCAGTTGCTTGTAACAGAAACAAGTTCAGTGCTAAGTTCATTGGTACTCATTAAACATGACCAATTGCTTCTAATGGGGGAAATTTCACTGCTGAGTTCACCGTTAACAGTTCAGAGGTTTTCAGTGAATATAGGGCCTGTTTCTCGTAATAGACACAAGTTCACTACTAAGTTCAATGCTTAAAAAAAAAATTAAAAAATCCAGTGACTTGCATCACTGGCAGAATTTTTGTACCTGGAACCGGCTAGACAAGAGGTCATTATGTATAGCGTCACTGTATAGCCTGTGCCAGTTGATCATGTAGCACTAGCTACAGAGAACTGTAGGTGACATTCTTTTATAGTCTGCATCAAGTCAGTGTATGGTGGGTCCTTAGGGTCACATTTGCTGAAACGCAGGCTGCTTAATTGCGTGTAATTAGGTGTAATTAGTGTATTGATTGTTGTTTAATGCATTGACTACTCAACAATTCTTCCATGCAGTGGCTTTAGGGAAACAAGTGACATTCCATTTTTTGATGACCAAGGTGGCGATTTGACTCCGGAAAGCAAATTAGGGCTAATATCTATGGTATTTCATCAAAGCCTGTATTTATTCTTGGATAGAAAAGGGATAACTGGAAGGGAGCTGCCAAATGTTCCAAGTCTTATGAAATAAAGACACTCCAAATCAAAATCTGTAAAATTTTCATTTTTGCCACTTGCTTCCTTTTGTCACTGTAGACCAGATTTGTTTACTTATTCGATGGCAGTCAGTTCGTGTAGGTGGAAGAAACTTAACTGCCCAGGATAAAACCACTGACTGTTGACAAGTTACTGAAAAATTTTTTCACATGTGATTAACCATAATACATGCTATAGTATCAGCAGAAGACAAATGACAAGAAAAGCAGCTAATGCAAATCCTGGATTTGAGTCATGTGGTAAATCGCTGCCTTGAGTCTAAGGCTTTCAGTCAGCAAGAGATAAATGTACTGTATGTGAAAATTTAATCTGGAGAAAATTTGAATGTCAATTTAGGGCTTCTGGATTGGGAATTATACCAGCAAAAGACATTTTAACTTTTAAGTGGAAGCAGAAAGTGCCAAAAATTAGTTGGGCAACATTATTAGATGTGGAGTCTTCAAGCTACAAATACATCCACATCAGTAACGTTGTATTCCAACAAAGGTGTTTGAAAACCCTGTTGCTCTAGTCATTGAGAGCCACCTTATGGTTACTGAAGAGAATCACAGGGATCTACTTCCTGCTGAAATGGTTGTGGTCGTCTGAAGTCGTCATGTGCCATATTTGGGCATCTGCATACATGTAGCTTGACATATATTCTAAAATGGAAGGCATACCCGTGATCCTTAAATAATCCTAACAGGGTACATGACATGTGTTTTATATTATTCCAGTAGTCGGAGATAAAATTTTTATGAGAATTTAACTGAAGTTTGAATTTTGCCTTAAAATTTGATCTTAAAATTAAGAATATGCATTGGTGAACATTTGTTTGTTTGTTTTTTTGGATCATACAGTGTACTTGCATTACATTGGCATTCATTGCTTTTTCTTACAGTTTTACTTTGTTCTTGCCTGTATTACATAATTGTGTGATGTGTGTTGTTGCCCCGTGCAATGCATTTCTAAACAGTATTTCAAAGAAATGTCCATGCACTGTTCTGCCATGCATTACACTATGTTACAATTCACTGTTCTGCCATGCATTACACTATGTTACAATTCACTGTTCTGCCATGCATTACACTATGTCACAATTCACTGTTCTGCCATGCATTGCACTATGTTACAATTCATTGTTTCAAAATACTTTGCGTGTATCACTAGCAGCACTTAACATAACCATTCCATGATTTGTCATGCATTACATTTCTTACTGGTACATGTTTATTCACCATGATTCCTTGTTTTGAAATCCTGTCGCATTTATCCCTTTTTACATATAACTTTACCATTCAGTTAAAGGAATATGTATATTACCATTCCTCATTTCGAAATCCTCCTACATTTATCCCTTTTACTACATATAACTTTACCATTCATTTAATGGTATTTGTATATTACCATTCCTCATTTCGAAATCCTCCTACATTTATCCCTTTTACCACATATAACTTTACCATTCATTTAATGGTATATGTATGTTACCATTCCTCATTTCGAAATCCTCCGGCATTTATCGGTTTTTATTGCACATGGCTTTACCATTCATTGTTTTGCCATGCATTACACCTCTTACTGGTGTATTGACCTTCATTGTTTTCAAATGGTTTTGCCATTATTACAAGTATTACGTAGCACCACCATTCATTGTTTCACCATTATTTCATTATTACGGATGTATTATGGTTTATCACATGAATTACATGAACATAAACATCATAATTCATTGTTTTGCATTGCATTACATTTCTTACTGGTACACGAACATTCATTGTTTTGAAATGATTTTGCCTTTATTACAAGTATTATGTAGCACTACCCTTCATTGGTTTGCTACCATTACATTTATTACTGATGTTTATCGTTTTTAAAATGTCTTTGCATTTATCACTGGTGTTGAATTACATGACCATTCGTTGTACTCACATGCATTGTTTTTACATGTCTAGTTGTAATTGGCATCCAGAATTATTGTTTTCTTCATCACAAAAAACCACTCCATTAACATGATTAAGTTGGTACATTTTGGTTTTTTGTCAGTAAGCTGGATTCACCAAGATTCCAGTATTTATAAGACTCATTTATTTGATGTACCTGGAGAAATATATCACTTTTACCTTCAGCAAAGTGAGCTGCTATTAAAAACATTTGTAGGATATTCCAGCTGAATACAATAGATGAAAGGCTGGGCCTTGTAGCCCTTTGAGCTGATTCAAGGGTGTGTCCTAAGTTGTAATTGTAGGTTTGATCCTTCAAGCCATGAATGCCATTTTAATACATGAACAAAGCCTGAGCATGTACATGTAACTTTAATCCAGATTAGAGTTAAATCTTAACATGCTTTGAAGAAGTGCAGTGTGATATCTGCATGCATGTCATGTGAAGTGGCGATGAGTGTGCCGAGAAAGAACTGATGATGTTGCTGACAACAGAGTTTTGTAGTAGAGGATAGTATGAATGCTTGACTGCTTAATGCATTCTTGCTATGTCACATTAGGCCCTTCTGCAGACTTGATTTTTTTTTTTTTTGGGTATATTAAAGTTTTATATAAACAAGTCAGGCATCATTATGTATGTCCACAAAAAAAATGATATCTGTTATGCTCTGTGTCACTCACTGATTTCATATGTTACCTGTGAATGTCCTGTGTGTTCAGCCAAAAATTCAATTCATTAAACAGTCTTTCATAAATGTGGATATCAAGCAAGCAAACTGATGATATTAAGTAATTGTGACATCTTGAAAAATTAACTTTTCTTGTCCTTATGCAGCAAACAGTTTTCCATACCTGTCCTGCGGAGAATCAACTAGAGTTAAGAAATGTCAAGTTAAAATATATTAAAATATTAAAAAATTCATGTTACTTGTCATTATGCAGGGAACAGTCTTCCATAAGATGCATGTACACCGAGGTCATACAGTGAACAAACTGGAGTTAAGCAATGTCCAGTGACGTTTTAAAAAATTCACTTGTCTTTATGTCATTATGTGGAGAACAGTCTTCCGTACACAGACCATACAGTGAATGTACAGGTGTTGAAAGTTGATGTTAATTGTAGTAACATCACATCTAAAGTAGGCCATCATGTCTGTTCAATAATCGCTATTATAAGACAAACATGTTGTTTCTTACCAGTCAACCAGGACATCAGGACGCAGCAAGTAAGAAGTAACAACTGCGTAGACATATTTCAATCTGAGGGAAAGAAAAAAACGAAACACAGAAAGAGAGGGATTGTAAAATTGAATGATAATGTTTTCGTTTTTTCTGTCTCTGTTGTCAGAGACCTTCATGCACAAGGAAGTCAATGATACAAATGTATAATGTTTAATTTAAGTAGGTAAAACATAGGTAATGAGGTATATTAAGGGTAATGCCATGCTGAGTAGTGCAACACATGATATGTTGGTAGCCAGGGTTGTCTTGTCTCTGTGTACAATTTACATGGATTAAAATCTTAACTTCTGTTTAGTCTTCATTTAGATTGTCTGGACAAACTATATGCTTGTACTCTGAATGTGGCGTAAATTACATTGCTTGTTACCCAAAGTATCCCAGTTTGCCAACTGTTTCTGCTTTTAGAAAACATAGGTGGACAGTTTTTTGTTTTTCGTCTGAAATGTGAAAAAGAGAGAAGAAAAAAATGCCAGCTTGTTATACTTAACATCAGTCTTGTTTTGAAAGGGGAAATAATATAAGTGTCATAGTGCATATAAAAATGATGCAATTTTTTTTGGTTTTCTTTGTTAATATTTGCTTTCTTTTTGATAAATGCATTCCACTTTTTATTGTGAACAGGATGCATATGTGCAAATATGTCACAACATTTTCTGTGCTGCAAGGCGATAGTTTAAAATTATGCATGCATAATTAAAACTCATCTATGAATAGTTATTAAACGTGTCAGTGCATTACATAATTTCCTCTCCTCTCTACGCAGAACATTTAGCGTGGGACTCTAATCTCGTTATGGCATGTGTCAGACTATAGATGTGGCAGATAACTTCACAGGCTTCATGTAACCCTGGACAAGCCTTGAAAAACACAGAATTCTGTCTGAAAATGTTCTGGAATATCGTGGAATTTTCCAAACCTTGTGAACCAGGTGAACCTTGTTTCATGCCCCAGGTGAAATAATTGTAAGTTGTGACTCAGTAATGAAAGAATCATTTGAAATGATGAGTTGTGACTGTTGAGAAGTCACTGAGACAAGTCCTCACCATTTACCACTAGTAAATCATATTCTGTTAGAGAAGTATATACTGTAAATGGCCTAAAATTGCCTAAAGACGTGCACTTTTAGAGGCTAACAAATTGCCTAAAGAAGTGCACTTTTAGAGGCTAACAAATTGCCTAAAGACATGCACTTTTAGAGGCTAACAAATTGCCTAAAGACGTGCACTTTTAGAGGCTAACAAATTGCCTAAAGAAGTGCACTTTTAGAGGCTAACAAATGTCATGAAATATTATTATGGTGCAGAATCTTCATAAAATGAATAGAACCTTCAGAGTCATGAAAAATTAGCAACTTGTGATGGACAAAATTTTAGGCCAATACCAAAGAACCAAAGAGAGTGGCACTGAGCTTTCGGCCTGAAGCTTAACCTCTACTCAGATGACACATTTTACTTTGTTTCTGATTAATTTATCCACCACATTGGATTACTTAAGAGGTCTTCGTGAAGTATGATTAACACGTTATCAGAAAAACACAAGTTTCACAATCAGAAGTTTCATTTGAAGGCCTTCGAGGTCTTCTGAAAATGCATTTTTACAGGTAAAACTGCAAATGAAATAGATTAATTTATAAATATTGATATTGCATATCTATATTTATACTAATACAGCAGAAATATTGACACAAATATCATACATGTATATGATTCAATTAATACACGCTGTAACTATTGACACCAATACTGTCAATATTGAAAATAATACGACACAACAAGTGAAAAAGAGATATATATATATGTACAATATATATAAATATATTTCAATAATATATATACAATGCATATATGTATCTGACCTTAAATGTCTTCCATGAACAAGTAACTCATTTTAATTGATTCCGAGAATGTATTGTTTTGAAGTTTGTTTGGAAAAAAGGTGACACACTATTGGGAAAATGTACTTTTCAGCAACAAATGTAATATTCTTATACCATTACTTACCTCTGGTATGGTAACTCATGCACTTTTCTGAGGGAATTACTTGGGAATATTACAGTAACCATGGACACTAATACCACACAATTAGTGACCAAGGCTTCAAACCGGACGTTTCTATACCAGCCGTCAGTCAAAATGAGCGTACCAGGTCACTAATCACAAGACCAGTTTCCAAAACGACAATTAACACAAATCATCAAAAAGCTAAGAACTCAGAAAGTTTAAAAAATTGAAGTTTCCAATAATGATGAAAAGAATGTCCTAGGCGGATGAATAAAATCAGTATCCAGATCATTTAACACCTGTAGGATATAACTGTGGGCAGTAGCAATTAGTGATTAGTGCACTCTAATACTGCTTAACTTTTGACACCAGTTGACTGTTGCTTAAGTGTGGACCCCAGTTGAATACTGCATAAGTGTTGACGGGAATGAAATACTGCATAAGTGTTGACGGGAATGAAATACTGCATAACTTGTGACACCAACTGAATACTGCATAACTGTTGACGGGAATTGAATACTGCGTAACCGTTGACGGGAATTGAATACTGCATAACTGTTGACACGAACTGTTGATACCGCATAACTACTGAGATCCAATACCACATAGCTATTAAGTGATTGCTATGATGGTTCTAGCTCCCTATGCCTGCACCTAGTATAAGCAGTACAGTTTGAAGTGAACCGCATCTGTGACAGCAAGGCCGCACAAGACAAAAGACAACTTAGAGACAAAGGACCAAAGATAAAGACTCGAGCTGAATAAACTTTCACAACAAACATGGTGGAGATGTTTGGGAGGCCCGAGAAAACTGTAAACAAACCTGGACTGTGGGAGAGATAGACCAACTCTAGAACAAAACTGATCTCCTTGTCTAAAACACACAATTCTCCAGGTTCTCTGGCAAAAGGCGGACAGATACACAGGCTTTTGAACTACCCTCGTTTTGACAGAGAGTTATGCCCTGTATTACTGTTTTCTCTGTCCATAATCTGGGGAACACCCACCTCTTGTTACATGGGTCTGTGGTGACTGTAATCTATTCTTGTCTCTCACGGTGGGGTGGGCAATCCTGGCCATCAGTTATATGAAAAAGCAGGGCATTAAGAGTTGTGATTTTAGCATGGATGAGTTTCAAGATTTGAGTATGCACAACAGAGTTTACGACTGCTGGTCATTGTCGCCCTGAAATCTAGCAGATTTTATGTTGTGGGCTATCAACGTGCAAGAGCTGACTTGTAATGCGTATTTTTGCTAAAGACTGAGAAAGGTGTATTGTGATTGGCACTTATTACTACAGCTTTTAAGGGATAGTTGCTACATGCACAACATGTCAAATTACACCAAGATGTACACATTAATGTACACAATAGGTGCACAGAAAAGAATTTACGTGCACTAGCTTAATTCATGAACACTCAGGTGTTCAGATAAAGTTTAAATGTTCAGATGTGTATTTATAAACTAGTATCGGTGTGTATGTATTGTATTTAAATGATTGATTGGTGCTTCAAGCCGTACTCAAAGAGTGTTTCGCTTTTACGACACCATAACATATGACAATTCTTGTATGACACCATAATGTATGACAGACTTCAAGCAAAGCATGTTTCTAGGCCGTATTGTTTGCTATGTAGTTATATATTGCTTACCCTACTGAGCAAAACGCATTTGTAAAGAAAAGTTTCCAGAATGCACCACTTTTTGTTGGACAAGGTATATCTGACAAATGTCCTGACTTAGAGTTGCAGCCAAAACATCAAGAACTGTAATTGATGGATTTATTTATTTATTTATTTGATTTGTGTTTTACGCCGTATTCAAGACTATTTCACTTGTACGACGGCGACCAGCATATATGGTGGGAGGAAACAAGGCAGAGCCCGGCGGAAATCCACGACCATCCACAGGTTGCTGACAGACCTTCTCACGTACGGCCAGAGAGGAAGCCAGCATGAGCTGGATTTGAACTCACAGCGACCGCATTGGTACAAAATCCTACAAGTTCATTGTCCCTAACCCTCTTCTACACCCAGATGGAAATCTACTAAAATTACAGTGTGCAAATAGAAACAAAATTTTAGTCTGTATCGTTTTTGCGTGTACTTGCAGGTATGTCCAGTGGAAGCTGATTGAGACTGTCCTTGTAAAGGTCACGGGAGACACCATACAGTATTATGTCAGATGCAGATGTTATGGCGGAGGCGTATTCCACCAATGGTAACGTATCATATAATGATATGCAAGTGAACGCCAGCCGCATAACTTGCCGGTTTTGTGGGAAACGTTTCGCTCAAGCCGGGTATGTGAAGGCCCACGAGAGACTGCATACCGGTGAAAAACCTTACCACTGTTCAGTTTGTGGGAAGCGATTCAGCGACCCTAGCAATTGGAAGAAACACGAAAAGGTACATTTCAAGAACAAAACAAACAATCCACCGGCTCTTCAAGAGAAGCCGGACAACAACTCGAATACCCCACCGTCGCCTCCAGCACCCCCCACCAAGCACTTGTCTTACCCTTACCCGATTCTCCCTTCGAGGAAGCTCCGACCCGATTCCTCTTCGGTGAGCAACACCTGCAAAATCTGTGGGAAGATTTTCGCTAGTCAAAGCAGCTTAGCCATCCACCGGCGCATCCACACCGGGGAGAGACCGTACAAGTGTGAGACTTGTGGGAAAGGCTTCACACAAATCGGCACACTTCGCACCCACGAGAGGATCCACACGGGAGAGAAGCCGTACGAGTGTCGCGTGTGCGGCAAGACTTTCGCGCAGTGCGGCAGCTATCGTATGCACGAGAAGCGGCACTTCAACGACTACAACTATCGCTGTCAGATCTGTTACGGCAGCTTCAGTTCCTGGCAAGAGCTAGAGAACCACGTGAAGACGGCCCACGATTTGGACAAGTACGTGCTGGAGTCTTCGCCCGTCGCTGGTGCCACTGCCAATGAAATGCACAACTTTGGGAACATGGAGCAGTCAAATAACTCGCGATCCACTCCTATGGATGCCATGAATATGAACCACGAAGATCTGGCGGTCAGCATTACTAACGGAGACATGAACTCTGGTCAAATACCGCCCCTGGCTGGAAGCCTCCCGCCCCATACCCCCGACCCACGGGCATTCACCCCCGAAATGCTGGCAGCGGCTTACGGCCCTACTCTGATGACGAACGGAGGTATGCTGGTTATGGCGACGAACGACCACTCTAGGTCGATGGGGTCTTACCCTCGGGACATCCTGCCCATGAGAGCTGACCTGCACAAGTCCCCCGCCTCTTCTCCAGAAGGGACCAACACCGTGACCACCACGACCATTATGATGCCCAGCTCTCGCAAACCCAGCACCGACTCTCATCTCTCCGGTCAACTATCCAACCAGGACCAACCCTATGACCTGAGCTCCAAGAGCGACGTGGACACCCGTGGATGTGACTCTCCCCGTGACGAGAACACCCCCTCTGAGAACTGCAGCTTCTCCAGCGGACAGTCGAATGAACCAACAGACCTGTCCATAAAGGAGGAACGCCCTCAGCTGACCATTACCAACCTGCGCAAGCGACTGTCTAATCACTCGTCTAACAACCGGAAGCAGAAGCACCCGATGCGGCGCTGTCACAGCAGCAACGACTACGAGAGTCTTCAGCCGAGTTCCACGGGGATCAGCACGACTGCGGACAGTCCGCCCGATGACATAAAGGACGAGGGCGAGATCGCCCTAATGAATCTCTACACAACGAATTGTACCCCTACCCTGAATCACCACCAGGCCGAAGACCACACGTTGGTGGATTACCTGCTCACAAAGGGGAAAGTTTTCAAGTGTCAGCACTGTAAAGTCATCTTCGAGGACTGCACACTTTACCTTCTACACAATGGCTTCCACTCGCATGACGGAGATCCTTTCCGATGCGGAATATGTAAAGCGGCCTGTAAAGATCGCTTTGATTTCAATTGCCATCTAACAGGTCACATTAAGTAGGAATGTCCTCTTCCTTGGAAATTTTCGTCATAGTTTAGATTTCAGTTGTGTTTGTTTTTTTTTTTTGTTCTTTTTTTTCTCGGGCCCTTGTGGTTAATTAATCATTCTCATTCAGCATTCCATTAGACTTCAACTTGTGAGAGAAAGACATTTTGTCACGGACCAAAGTTTTTCCTGAGGATCGCGTAAGGAATCCAAACGGAAAATGGACTTCGACCATTTTTGTCGATTTGAATGCAAGCACATTGCTTCAACGTTCAGTCCTAACTCTTGATGACATAGTTACCGAGAGTTTAGCTGGGGACTTGCAGGTCATCTAATTTATATATGGGTGACCATTCGATATCATTTTTTTTCTACAGATGGCATTGGTATGCTGAGCAATTCCAATCAAAATTGGTTATGCCATGCTGAACAGCTAGTGTGAAACCCACTTGTTATCGGACCTTAACGGACGGCTATTTCTCCACAGAAAAATTCATCTACATAGTTGTGTACCATTACGACATTTATTCAGATAATTGCCACTAGGTGGCACTATATACCTACTGCCAACTGAAGTCAAGATCAGATGGATTTCTTGTAATTTTTTGTGTTCTAGATTCCTAAGCGTATATATAAGGCCTCAGTCCAAAGAGTTTTGCTTTGTTATATGCGTTGTTTACATTTTCATTTTTGTGAGGGATGAAAATCATTTTCACTGGCATTGAACGTAAAGCTAGTCATGTTAAGTTTCATACTCAAAAAGTTCATTATATTTTGCTTTGATTCTGTTCCTTCGTAAAGGTTTTCTGCTTGGTATGGGTGTTTTTATTTCCATGTGACTGACTTTTGCCCCCATAGTTTTCTATCATCGAACGAAATGACTCTGAGGCTCCATTTTTCGAAGGAGATATGCCCTACAGATGCCCACTGTGTGGAAAATATATTTTCCTGACATCATGGAGGATATTATGGCCCGAGTATGTCATGTGGTATGCATAAGGAGATGGTGGCAAAGCACGTTGGAGTTTAAATTTTATCTACAGTTTTGAACCTGGTAATATTTATGTATATTTGCATGTTCTGTTCATTTTTTGTTCTTTTGTCCCAATAGTGTTATTTTTTTTTCCTCTCATTTTATTTTAATAGCCATTAGATATTGGTTTTTCTTGACTTTACATTCATCTATTCAAAAGAGCTAAGTCAAAAGAAAATAGTCACTTTGCACATTTTTTTTCTCCATTTTTTTCCCCATTTTTATCCTACTGTGTTGTTTTAATCCCGCATTACCTAATTCATGGGCTTGTTTGCAAATTTACAGTTTATTAACATCATCATAACACGTCATACAATGACAGACTTATCATAATCACAATATCCCAGAGACCGATTTGATTGGCTGAGGAATGTAGACTCAATAAAGTCAGCCGTAGATCATGTGACACAGGACACTCAGTGAAATGATTGACCTTAGAAAGGTCATGCTGAGAGCTTTGTACATACATAATTTTTGTTTCCTTTTCTTCAGTTTTATGGGTGTTATTATCTCTCCAATATTAGAGATATTTCCTAGTCAGACCCCCTTATCGACTGACTGTATGTCTTAATGCGAGGATTTTTACAACTACGGTTGGCGCATTATCCACTGGAAACCTGCAATTTTTCGTAGTTGTTTAGGATGTCGGGAAGAGTTTTGGCATTGAGAGTTGTATGCGCTTCAGCCACATAAAAGATAGGCTAAGATATTTATTTATTCCACAAGCAACTTTAGAATCTCCTTTCAACAAGTCACGCCACATTTTTAGTACTTAAGTCCATGATATGTATTCTTTTTAACTCTCCACTTATTTTTCTTCTTATTTTTGTTTTGTTTTGTTTTTTTTTCATTTTTTTCATGCCAGTTATTTTGTCGTATTTATTTCTTGGGGAAATTTCCAGAAAGAAATGAGAGAATATCATTAGATAGAGAATGAGGGTGTCCCATGCAAGTCCGAAGGGTGGAAGATAATGTTGAACAGCATTGTTTATTGTTACCAAAACAGATTGGGTGCAGTAATTATTTTTGATAGACTGTAGACGTTCTAATAATTATCGTACTTGTCCGCTAGATGGATGAGAGTGGCCATCTTTCCACATACCTCCCCCCACTGCAAGATTCCAATGCTACTTTCATATGTGTACATGTATATGCAGATTAACCACACGTGTTAAAAACTACGATGTATTTTTCTTTCAGTGTTGTCATTTTCATGTCCTCGGTAATTTTTTTGTTTGTTGTTGTTGTAATTTGATATTTAGCTGGTATTTATTTCATTGCTCCAGTATTTATGAATGAAACATATCAAAATTGCCTGATATGGAGTGCCATAGGCCATATACATATATATATATATATATATATATATATACACACACTTATACATATATACATACGTACATGCATACAGTTTATGCCCCCTCTTCCATGAGCTATGCAGTCATGGGTTGTATGCTATGTTGTTTTCCCCCCATAAGCCACGCCGCTACCATGGACCATGCCTGCGATGAGCTCCCTTTCCTGTAGGGCTTGAACTGCCAGAGAAAATCTTTCCGAACTATGCCAACATCCAGTTATGCCCCCGTGAGTATTGTCTATTACATTCTAGTGCCTAGAGTAATGCGACTTCGGACGATTTACAGATCGCCTATGCCCACTGTGAGCATTGTTTGTAATATTTTATAAGGCGCATGATTCAGTGTCACTTCTCACATCCCACAGGGAACTCGTGTACTATTTTCTGTGGGATGTATAGATGAGTACTGGATAAAACCCCAGGGAAGTCGGATCACACTGTGTAGAAGGATATTTGTTGTGGACTGTCGATACCCATTACGACTGTAATGTAAGTGCGTTGTGTCATGTATAGACACACTCTTGAACGTTTTTTGACCGGCGATACCCTCTGAGAGTATAAAGGAAATGCGTTGCACTATGGATGTATTGACACTGTCTTGAGCCCTTGTTGAACGGTGATACCCATTTTAGTGTAATGTAAATGCGTTGCACCATGGATGTATTGACACTGTCTTGAGCCTTTGCTGAGCGGTGATACCCATTTTAGTGTAATGTAAATGCGTTGCACCATGGATGTATTGACACTGTCTTGAGCCCTTGTTGAGCGGTGATACCCATTTTAGTGTAATGTAAATGCGTTGCACCATGGATGTATTGACACTGTCTTGAGCGTTTGTTGAGCGGTGATACCCATTTTAGTGTAATGTAAATGCGTTGCACCATGGATGTATTGACACTGTCTTGAGCCCTTGTTGAGCGGTGATACCCATTTTAGTGTAATGTAAATGCGTTGCACCATGGATGTATTGACACTGTCTTGAGCCCTTGTTGAGCGGTGATACCCATTTTAGTGTAATGTAAATGCGTTGCGCCATGGATGTATTGACACCGTCTTGAACCATTGTTGACCGACGATACCCTCTAAGAGTATAATGTAAATGCGCCATGAATAGACACTATCTTGAAGCCTTGCTGATTTTCGATGCCCAACATGAGTATAATGTAAATGCGTTGCACCATGAATAGACACTATCTTGAGCCCTTGCTGACCTTCGATGCCCAACATGAGTATAATGTAAATGCGTTGCACCATGAATAGACACTATCTTGAACCCTTGCTGACCTTTGATGCCCAACATGAGTATAATGTAAATACGTTGCACCATGAATAAACACTATCTTGAACCCTTAGTGACCTTCAATGCCCAACACGAGTATAATGTAAATGCGTTGCACCATGAATAGACACTATCTTGAACCCTTAGTGACCTTCGATGCCCAACGTGAGTATAATTTAAATACGTTGCACCATGAATAGACACTATCTTGAACCCTTAGTGACCTTCCATGCCCAACATGATTTTAATTTAAATGCGTTGCACCATGAATAGACACTATCTTGAACCCTTACTGACCTTCGATACCCATTATGAGTGTAATCTAAATGTGTTGCGCCATGTATAGACAAACTTCTTGAGTCTATCCTTATGGTACATTAACCTGTCCTGATGCAAACGCTCAGAAACTTGTGATTCTGACGCACTCACTTTATGCGGTAACATAAACCTGTTTATTTGTGCTGTACATCGACCTTTGATAAGCCCTCTACTTTACTTTGTATCCCTTGCCCCTCCCCCTCCCCCTCCCCTCCCTCATCCACACACACTCCTTCACAATAACTGAATATTGTGGCACACTTAAGCTTTTGTCATGGACATTACGAAAATGTGTGAAATTGCTGAACAGCGATCGCCCGTGTGTTGACTACTTGGAAGGAAATGTTAAGCAGATCACATACCATTCGTGTCGGATATACTTGAATAATCGTGTTCCAGTAGCCCTTGAACTAGCCGGTAGCTTTGCTGCATACGGTAGAATGTTTGGGGGGGGGGGCTGAGCGCCTAACCTGCATATATGAAATACGCTTCCGAGCAGTTGAAAATCTGTATGTGTAATAACTTCAGCAAATACTATTTGCTGGGTTTAATACTGAGTTGTTTTTTTTTTTTTTGGATGATGGGTCAGGAGTCGTCAGTGCTATTGCTTTGTGGAACAGGGTCCAGGTCATATTCCGCAGCTGATTGTGAGATCGATTCCAACTTTGGTGATTTTTTTTATTTTTTAGTTTTTTAGTTTTTTATTTTTTATTTTTTTTTTGCTTTAGAATTTAAATAAAAACTGAAATGTAACATAGTGCAAAAATTTCATGTATCAGGTTCCAAATGGTTTGCAAATGAAATAATTGCCCGTTTAGAATTGAAAGTGTTTCCCATTTGAACAGATATGGACCGTTTTTTTATTTTCATTTTTTACAACTTGCAAAGCATGGGATGTGCTTCTCCTCAGATCTTGGCAAAACATTACATTTTATAGGCTTCAAACCAATAGGATGTTTCAGTTCACACCATACCAGCATTTGACCCACCCCATCCCACCCTACCAGACTCTCCCCCCTCCCCATCAACCGACCCGCCCTGCTCATTTGCACCTTCCCATCTATATTATGCTGATTGCAACAGATCTGTCTGGACTCCCTTGCGGTATAGAGCGGTCATTTTGAGCAAATTTTAGGTTAAGCTGAAGTTTCTTCATGTGATGGTTGTTCTATCAGATATATCTAAATCGTTAATTGTCCGTCAACGGTCTCGTCTGATGTAATTTTCCCCCTCTCTTCAGCCCTCTATCAGGGCGGATTTTCACCCCATAAGCACGCGGCCGACCCATTTTATCTCCTGATGTCTTTTTACTCTCATATAATACAAACGGTTGTGGATTATGCTCTAGCCCAGCTGTATATTTCGAATGTCCCGATGCATTCGTTGCAGGACTTTACATATTATCATTCCTGGGAATGGAAGCCCTTACTCCATATCTGGTTACAGTTTGTGTTTTAAGTACCCGCGTTACGCGTTACTGTAGCAGAAGGCTAGAAGCTAAATTCGGTGAGAAGTTATTGGAGGCTCAGTATTACTGTTCCTGGTTGGTAATCTAGCCACACCGCAACACAATCCGTCGTACATAGACCATTCCTGGTCGGGATGTGAATTAGCTCCAATCCAACGTTCATGACGCAATGCAGTATCAAGCTGGGTGTAAATCAAATGATGGAGTACTCGCTACCAGAAATGGGTGAACGAACAGCTTTAGGCGAACGGATTTTTTTTTTCTTTGTTTTTTTGGTTTTGTCTCCCGTTCCCCATGGCAACATAGAGACCCGATTTTTTGTCAGCGCGGAAACGTATTACATACTAATACCTAATAACCAACATGGATACAATTGATATCTGGTCCATTGAGGAAGGTATCCTATATCTGTGACATTTATTGGGGACGTAGGCTCTTATGGTGATGTTATTCACATCTAAGGATACAGATCGCTTCCAGCGTCATCGGCAGACATATATGGTGAACTCGCTTACTGAGCCACCAAACATGTCATTTGCCTTCCACATCTTGATCTATGATCTGAAAGACTTCATTTGACTGGTCTTCAGTCCGCACCTCTAAACTTTGGCTCAGTCCTCCTCCTGCCCCACACACTCTACATGTCCTAATTAGAAAGATATACAATGAACTGTTGTGTTCTTCATAACTTTTTTTTCCTGCGTTTTTTTTTTCTTTTTAAGAGAGGAGAGATACGGGGTGGGGTGCAGAACTAAGCTAGGGCGGATAAAGGTAGTGGACGGAATTAAATGTAACCTTCTTCTTTGCCAAGATGATTAGCAAAACATTGCGTCGTTCGTGTTCTTTCAATAATTTGGACTCTCGACAAGAGCAGGCATTTATCGTAACTGTAATTCTTAGCAATATCCTACGATACCATGAGCCCCAAAGCAACGTAAATGATGTAGGATACAAATGGCATAGAGAGCGTCACTAATCTGAACAGAATTTGATTGGTATTGAGTTATTTGGATGTACGCCTTTGCAGGACCTATACAAAACCACTGATGGTGTTTTTTTTTACTGCCCTCAGTTTATATATCTGTATGTCAAAACATTTCCTGTGCTGTCCGTGGAAATGCAAGAGAAAACTAGCGAGTATGTCGCTGATGAATCTGTTAGCATCGTCTTGGTGAAATTGGACAAATATAAATTTGCCCTGATCAGAGCCAAGAGGACATTGTACCATTTTAATAAGAAATATTTAGAAAGAAAATTCAGAATTAAGGTGTAGGTTTTTTAATGAAGTGACACGCTATGCCGGAGATTTGGTGGAGAAGCCATGTTCAAGAACGTCGGCCTCGATAGCAGCGAGACGATTGCATATATGTCTGTGTAAGATCGACGGCCAGTGCGAAAGTCCTGCAGCGCCGACTTGTGTCTTGTGCAACCCAAACTGAGATAGGTTTCATTGGTGCGTTGAACTAGGGATGTATTTATAGCCTCTGCTACAGTTTGAAGACTATATCCTGTATAATACTTGCAGATTTTTATCGATTTTCACTAGCAAGCTGGAGCTTCGTATGCTTTTGGAATACGTATACCTCTGTTATATAACAACATTACAAGGTCGTAGTGGCCCGCAGAACGTATTCCCCTGGTCGACTGTAAACCTAGGTTGCTGATCTGTTACGTAAAACCCAGAGGAAAAAGCGAGTACATGGAAGATAGTGGAGAAGCGGCCAGTGCCGAAAAACGACAGACACCATTCATAGAAGACTGCCGATAAAGCTTCGGAACGGCAGAACCGCCTTGTCCAAAGCCACTGACGACGGCTGTAGGTAACTCAGACCACTGCCGAACCAAACAAGAGACCCCACCAAAAAAAAGCGGCAGAAGATAAAAAAAAATCACCATAGCTGGAAGACATAGCACGGTATTCTGCGATCAATGAGCGCGGGAGCTGTATCAGTATAGGGTGAATTCTCCTCCACCGCTTCTTGCATACATCATCCTTGGTAAATGCCGTAGCGTATCTGAATACCACCCATGTCCCGGAGTCCAATTGGCAATCGGTTCCTAGTGGAACAAACCTACCATTAACGAAACATGAATTTAGAGACATCTCCCCCCCCCAACTCTCCCCTCCGTTATTTACCCAAGGGTAATTCGCTTATGTGTCCTTAAAACTCTTAGATAAGCCACCATCCTTTTCTCTCTCCGTATATATATATTTATATTCTATATATATCTCTTAAAGACGAAGGAATTAAAAATGCTGCTTTTGGGGGTTTTGTGTAAAGAATTACTATACCTGAAGAACATCACCCCAGTGCCTGTCAGTAAAACACCCCAGCCACACCCTCACCCCAAAACCCGCTAGTCTCACCCATCCCGACCCCACCCCATCTTATCTAATATGATGTTCATAATCGTTATACACGGGATCGTTTTGTAACATGTAGACATGAAGCATCTTGGGTTTTTCTTCACCTCCTCTACTTACGTAAAATGTGGCCGGCTCTGACGCACCTTGTCATTCAGCTACTGCAGTCTTTTTTTTTTTGTCTTTTTTTTTTCTTTTCGTGTTGCGTTTTCAGTAAGATGGCTTCATGTAGAAGAATCATAAATTTTCCTCCTTGCAGTATACAGAACATATTCCGTTATGCAGCCCACAGCGACATATGCAGTTATTTTGCAATTTACAGCAACCCACGAACATGTTATATCTGACTGTTGAACTCACATTTTGAAGCAAGAGGGAAGGGTTGAGGAAGAGAAGACCTTTATTCTCAGAAAATCTAGACATGTCATCAGTTTGTTCAGAAAAAACATCTGGGTGCCTCCATTGTTCACATCCTCAGGTATCGGTTATGTTAAGGAGGCTATAAGTGCTATTGCTGTTTTCTGTGGGGAACTGGGTTTAGTTCCTCGTAAAAAAATACCCCAATATGTGCCCCTCCCCGACCCCTCCAACCGATATTATGACTTAGGGCTGCTGGATTATATCTCGACGATCTAACACTGGTTTGCTTGCAGGTACTATGCAGATTTCCTCTCTAAAGCAAGGAGGCACATTTATATGCCTGTTGTGCATTGCTTGTAGGTGAAGTGCTGAGACCGTTGATGATAGGTACATCATGAAAGTATACCCTGATATAGGCCTGAGTTATCGTAGCTGATGAAGCGATTGTTTTTTGTTTTTTTGTTGTTTTTTATTGTGATGCAGCTAGTGCTAATATAGAAGGCAAGTAAACTAAGTCTTTGTTACGATTCGAGAGTATCTTGGTAAAGGTTATCGTATTCATCATGGGTACAGATGTTATCCGTGTCATTGGAACCAATGCTAAAATGCAAATCAAGTAAAGTATGGTTTGAGACGATTCGAGAATACCTTGGTAAAGGTTATCGTATTCATGGTGGATACAGCTGTTATCCGTGTCATTGGAACTAGTGCTAAAATATGAAGCAAGCAAACTATGCTTTGAGGTGATCCGACTGGTAAAGGTTATCGTATTCATTTTGGGTAAGGCCGTTATACGTGTTATTGGAACTAGTGCTAAAATGCACGGCAAGCATCTTTGTTGCGGTTCGAATGTACCATAGGAATGGTTATCGCATTCATTTCTGAAGAAGTCTTTATCTGTGTCACTGAAACTAGTGCTAAAGTAGAAAGCAAGCAAATTACTATTTGATCTGATTCGACCATACTTTGGTATAAGTTTGGATGCCTTTTCCCTTCATTACTCGACAGTTATCTATGCCTCAATTATCACATTTGGCGTTAAGTCAGGAGTTGATCGTAATGAACAACTTTCACCTTTGAAAGGTTTGCTTTTAACATCTCGGATTTCCTATCGAAATAAACACACTTTTGTCTTGTACAAAATAAAAACTTCTGAAGTGTTACCAAAAGTTATTGTGATGGAATTTGTTCAAAGGACAGCACAGCAGTCAAATTTATTTAAATTAACGATCCTGTACGGTGGAAACTTTCGCGTTATTTTTCGTCAATGAGGAAAATAGAGATTTGACGTCAGTTTTATTTTAAAATGCGAAAAACATAGAGATTTCTTTGAAAATTTTAGAAAATAAATCCTTTGTGTCTCCATCTAGGCTTTCTTTCATGTGAAATTATCCATCGTGCAGAAAGTGAGGCTTGTTAATTTTCGCGACTAATCATTTTTTCAGTGGTATTACTCTAGGCCGGAGATAAATCAAAAACACATTTTTCCTAGGTGAAAAAAATGTCCGCATTTCTTCCTTTCCTTATATAGGCAGTTGTCATGTGCTTCAAAAAAATGAATGCTAGATTTAAAAAAAAGTTTTAACATATAGATCTGTACTGGTTTCATATTTGGGACAAATACTCTAACCTGCAATTTTTGATATTGAGGGATATTTAATGGGGTAACATTTTCAGGTAACATGTCCCTCGATCTGTTGCTTACTCTGCGGCACTTCACATCAGATATACGAAGGAACTCTTGAGTGTCGCCATTTTTCTGGGGGTTACTTGAGTGTGTTGTCTCGCTGAGACACTTGGAGTCAACGCGTTCAGTTGCCCCAAACTAATCTATTGGCCAATGTTCAGTACTCAGAGACATTTGAGATTCCACTCGCTGCTCATTTTACCCACATAACTAGTGTTGTGGCATCTTCTTTGTCCATGATCAAGTTTCAGTGTTGTTAAGACTTTGTTGTCAGTTTTATATGTGCATGCATTGTACCAAAAAAAAATGGAAATCCCCCCTCTCCCAAACAATTGGTCAACTTCTGAAATGAATAGCTCCATGCAAGTTGCAAGGATGGTTATGATCCAGATTTCCCTGGCAAATGTGCAACCTGTTATAGCCATTGCTGTTTTCCATAGTGCCTTAGTACGCTTCTGACCGGAGGTCTCGCCGAATCTCGGATCATCTTGCATTTCCGGTCCTGAGCAGTATAGCGCCGGTCAACCCTCACGAGCTATCCGCTGCCCTTGTAATTTCTGTGCATACACATGCGCATGTCAGTGGTTGAGAATAACGCGAGACTGACAGTCGTTTTGCGAGACTACCAGGAGTTTCCCTTTGCGTCGTAACTTCCTGCCCATTGTGTTGTTTGAAATGAACGGACTCGAAATATGCACCATTTCTTCCCCTTAATCTGCCGATGAAGGCATTGTAGCCGCAGAGCTAGATGCCTGTGTCGTGTTTGGTATCCCATTGGATGCCCATATTGTCACGTGATCCTTTGTCCAGTGCCCCGAAACCTTATTACATTTTTTTGAACGATATCGCAATTTTGTAAGGTACAGTTGGATGTTCTGTTTATTATTGATGTAGCACCGAAGGATGTATCGTTGCCATGTAGATAGAGGTTACCATTTCCTGATCATCGTGTCTTAGCCATTGTATACTCTATATGGACTGCTCATTATACCATTTGGTGGTGTTGTTGGTTCCCCGCCCGCTCAACCAACTCCATATTGCTGTTAGGTAAACAGAACATCTGTGAGGATTTTCTACACACAGTATTGCTGAGTATTGCCACCAAAATAAAGTGTTGTTTGTGGAAGCCAGGGAACAGGTGGACGTTTTGTCTTCCCGAGAAGAAGCACTGATTTTTTTATATTTGTTTTTTACCTGCACACCTACTGTTCGTCGAATTAGAGTTTTGATTAGAACATGTTCCCAGCCTTGCAGGAAGTGACGTGTGACGTCACGTGCAAGCTGTGCAATTGAGCGCAGGTGTGATTCTGTTGCGCATGGAAACTGTTCCTCGAATTGCGCAAAGAATGCAACCGGAGAAAGGAACAAGGCATGTATATTGCCAAGGAGTCGCGTGAAACCACTGGAGACACCTGCCAGAGTGGCGTAACCCAGAGGATATGTGGTCCATACACGGAGAGGAGGATTTGATGTGGGCTCTGTCGTTGACAGCTCGTGTCAAAAGAAGAACTTCTGATATTCGGCAGTCTTATGGAGCTTCCATATCACGAGTGTTTTCGGTTATAGAAAAGACGTAGCCTTGACTAGGTTAAACAGTCCACGTTGTTTTTTATATCGCATCCAATAAATTTTTGGTCAGCCACAAAATTCATTGAATGCTGTGGATAATTTGATATCATGCTTTCATTGCCATATCATTCTTTTTTCGTCACCCAAAAACATAAATAAATAAATAAGTAAAAAAAAATGTTTTGAACGTCAGTTGTTCTGACGCTAACATTTGTGACGTGACGTAAATTTGGCGTCATCTAGCAATCATTCCGAATATAGTGTAGGCGATTGTGTAAAATATTCACAAATTTCTTGCGTTGTAAAAGTGAGGTTTTTTTCTTAATTCAAATCTCTCAAAGATACTTACAGTATATGTTCTATAAATATGTACTCATCCCCATTATTGTACATTTAGATGCATCTTTCATTTTTGTATCTTGAAATTGCCTGGCGTTCAGTAACGAAGCAGTCGTCAACTGTAGGGAAACAATACTGAGTTATGGCCCTTCTCCAAGACATGTAAAGCGCCATCTGAACTTTGTGTAAGGGAGGATAACTCAGTGGTATAATTCACTAGGCTATATAGCTAAGTAATGGGCTAAATTACACAGTTATCTTACCTCAGGCTAACATCCAGATGGCGCTATACCTACCTTGGCAGGGGCCCATAACCCAGTATAATTTCTCACTGGATACGAGATATAGAATTTCAGTCCAGAGACATTCTGTATACACGGATATATCCGATTTTATTCAACACACAACGGTTATAATACTAGTCTAATTTTTGTACGCTCATTAAAATGTTCAAGAAAAAAAAAAGAAAAATATTCATCCTTGTTGCCCTATTAATGGCTTTACCGATGTTGATATTTGTTATGCATACGTACATATCACTGTTCTACCTGTTTACCCTATATGTGGAAATAGACTATTCCAGTATGACTGATTGGACGAGTCGAAGATAGCGTTGATAGGTTGTTACTTAATGGACGCCTTACATTGTTGAATTACACCCCCCCCCCCTTGAGATCTAGGTTGTGAGAGTGTTGGATATTACCTTATGTTGATTTAGGTATTTGCGACCGATATAAAGCCAGAGCTGATCATGCGTGTATGTTCTTTAAGAACTCTTGAATATAATTTTATCCTTCCATTGTGACGAAGACTTTAAAAGCCAGGGTGGTCACATGACATTACGTCATGTTTTGAAATCATATTTTTTGTTATCTGGTTTCCAGCTCCCCATCATTATGCATGTAATTGTCACTACATGTTGACAAAAAAATCAACTAAGCTATGTTTGACACTTTCCAATGGAATTTTGAGAAAAGAGAAATTCCTTTAGTATTTTTTCAACGAAAATCAAGAATAAAAAGATTCAGTCTCTTATGCTAATACAATTAGCTCATATGGTTAAAGGTTTGGAACCATTCTGCTGCCGTATACACAAACAGTTAGCTTTTAAAAAGCGTTTTACGTATCTGTTTGGTGCTAGCGTCCCTCTAGCGGATTAAACAGTATAAGCTTTGCCTCACTTCTGCTGGTCAAATCATTCAGTTGACAAAAAATGTTTATCTTGGATTGCGTGATTTGTTCTTGTTATATAATCTAATTATACTGTAAAGTCATGTTCCTCCGCCAGCAACTTGCCGAATAAAGGAGAAGTCGATTAGAAGAAGAAAAAACTTCATGAAAATCATGGCCGCCGTGGTTTGATTTTTTTGAAAAAAAAATAAGGAAAAACACGGCGTTAAATCACAATCAATCAAACAATCAATCAGTCGATTAATCGATCTCAACCTGAAGAGGATTCATTAATCCATTCGCACGTGCACATCACTTTGATAACACGCTGCTAAAACTTACAAAGTTGTTACAAGTTTTTGTATTCCCATATCACTTTTGAGCCCTGTTAAAATGGAACTGTAGCACGTGTTGGCAACATGCTAGAAGCTGTGAAGTATGTATGCTCAGTGCAGTTTAGGAAGCCGATTGGTTTGGCTGTTTTTTGCATGTCATTATGTAACAAGCTTTTGACTGACTGCACTGCAAATGTACATCGAGTACTTTCCCAATTCCCATAGTGCCGCAGGAGATTTTTTTCCAGAGCCGTTTTTTATTTTTTTTTCGTTGGCGGGCACCACCCTGCTTTCATACCATCGTATGATATGTACATGTATTTCTCCGGCATATATCATTTTGTTGCGTTGTACCTTTGACCAATACATATGATACCTATCACTGTGCCACATTATTACGTAGTGGTGGTTTTTTGGGGTTTTTTTTTCTTTAGGTTTTTTTTTTGGCAGTGATATCGTGTGAGAGTTTTTTTTTTAATCTACAAACTCAGTCGTGATTTTATATTTAATAGTTTCTTGGGCCATCTGATGACCTAATCAGTTATCAAACGTATACAAATTTATATATCATGGCGATGTATCTAAGTGTATTCACAGATTAAGACGTGCTTCCACTAAATAGCATGCAATGACCCATTGGAGATGTTTTTTAATGACAATCATGTGTGAACACGGAACGTTTTGTCAAAGCTCCTGTAAGCCTAATCCGTATACTCTGTTGGTGTCAAATGATGTTGAAGTCCATTCAAAAGGACACGCTTCGATCGAAGAAGCGTGTTAAAACTTATGACAGCTTTATGCCGGAATTGATCACGTACTATGACGTCATACTTTTTTGTGTAGAGACGACATCACCGGAGGCTCGTCAACTCTTATTGGTTGAACACAACGACGGTTGCCATTGGCTGGCAGGGATTAGTGTGACCTTCTGTGCTATGGTTGTGACTAACGATATTGGTAGGAGAAGGTTGTGAACTTTGTGACGTCACGCTTGTCCTGTGACATCACAATCCGTGTTATATCCCATGTGTTTTTTTTTCTTTTCATGCATTTATGAACTGTCGTAACCGGTCAAGGTGATGACTTTTTTCTTTGTTTTTTAATTAGAATTCATGTAATGTGAACAATACATGTATCTGTTGTGTACATTTTTTTATTATCGTCACGTGTTATCTTGCCTCAGCGCATGCGTTTGCAAATCGGGTTTAAAACCAGAAGCCTCTGTAAGAGGACTTTAGCCATTGTTCGGCGCTCCCAGTGTTCGCTTCATATCCTAGAGGGCGCTGACAAGATTAGAGCTGTATTTATACTTTGTACCCGATGTTGAGCGCATGCGTCGGTAACTCTCCACAAATGGAGACATCGAACATTTTTAGTGTCCAAGTATATATGATGTGAAAAGTATTGAATTTTGGAGATTTGTCTCACGGCTTTTAGAAGCCATCGTTTCTTGGTGTGTATATATTTAGTCTGTAAACTGTCACCCTGTATTTACTTAGTGATTGTTGTTCGTGTATTTATATAGCTTCTATCTTACTAGAACATTGTCATTTATACAGTTTTATGTCCAAGCTTTTTTCTGCCACTGATAGATCTTACTTAGACGTTTTACTATGTATTTTTTGTACTCTGCTTTTGCAAACCTTGAACCATTCCAGGCTTTGTTATAAGAAGGGGAAGGGGGAAGAGGGCTTTGTACTTAAGGAGGGGTTTTGTGTCTTAATTTGCCACCAAATTTCTACTCCATATTAATTCCTGCTATAGGAACAATGGGAGGAGGAACCGAAAGTTGTGAGGTGGCATTGTATATTTTTTTCATGTCTCGTCTTTACGAGATCTCGGAAATCCGTGAAAATGCGAGATTTGTTGGTTGATTGTTCCATTTTGTAACGCGAGAGTCTATTTTTTTGGCAGAATGTTGAGGAATGACTTGATTGGTGCATCAAAGTGCTTGTTGTCTGGTTTTACGAAAAGTACGTGCTATAATGACAATCCGTAATATGGGTAGTTACCCGAAATTTGACATTGCCTGAAATTTCAGGCCTGCACATTTTTTTTTCTATCTTTACATTGGCTACGCAAAGAATCTCTTGCCCGGATTGGTTTAAACTACCAACAATTTAACAGTAGTCTTCCGTCACAACCAATATTCGCATCTTTATTGGGTTCGTGTATATACTTTGCACCAAATCAGATATTCACAAGGAAAGTGTTACAAAAATAATGAACAAAAATGAAATAGATCCTTTTTTTCTGACGCAAGTTTTGTAAACGACAATCCACCGATGACAGTATCTTGTTTTTTTCCTTTCGGAAGGCATTACTGTTACAGTTTTTATTATTTACTCTTATTAATTTTTATGCTAATGCGGAAGGTTTGGTGCAAATCAACGGCGTATACATGTTACAAAAGACATTATTTTTATTATTTTTTTATCGGCCAATGGCTTATAGGTTGTGAGTGGTACGCGTTGCTTTTTAAGCCGCCATTTTGTTTTTGTTTCTGGGGAGGGTTGGAAGGGGGCGGCGAAATTGCGAATTGTCCAAGGAAGGTGCTTTTGTAGTTGCTGTTCAGATACAGACTTGTTATGCTTAAGAACTATTTTTGCTGGTGTCATTTTTTTGTATTCTTGTTACATGTCCCGGGCAAGTCACCCCGTTTGTGTCGTTCCTTGTCGAAAGGCCTGGCTATAGCCTGTAGTTTGCCGCTGCTGCCGGCATATTGTATTAGCGAACCCGAGCTCGCTTCTTTGTAGTTGAAATAAATAAACTCTATATTGTCAATTTGCTCTTCTCATTTCCTTTTTAGTTTATTCGCTTGGAATTCCCAGGACAGAAACTGATCTCGGTATATGTATATTGACATGACATGATATTATAACTTGGCTCGATTGTCGACCTCAGTACTGAGGTTGTAAATGTTTCACTACCAGAATGATAACTTCGTTGTTTGTTTTTTTTTTCGTCAGTGGTCTCCCACTCAAACGTTTGGTTACCTCCGTGGCTAAACGCAGCGCAGTGACCAAATGGCCACTCACGAGTTGAGAGCTCACTGTAAGTTCAAGTCGAGCTCATGCTGACATCGTATTTGCGGAGAGACGGATGATCATGGGTTTCCCCCGGGCTTTGCCTCTTTTCCTTCCACTGTAATACAGGCCGCCGCCGTATAAGTTCAAAAACTATTGAGTACTGGAATAAATAAATCAATCAAATCTGAGGTCTTAAATGTTTCACTACCAGAATAAAGACTTGTGTTTTGGGGAGTAATCCTTTGTTGGATGTTTAACATCGTTTTTCAACAGTATTTGGATCGCGTATGAACCTTCGGTGTAACTGAAAATGACACCTCACTTGGGCTTGTGGTGCCTAGGTGACAGTAAGCGGGGGCGTTTTCCTAATCTAACATTCGTTGAAATATCATGAGGCTAAACATATATGCACGTCACTGGCCTGCCAAAGGTAAGTGATTGGACATGGATACCTGTACCCATAATGCTGACTGCCTCTGTATAAGTGAAAAATTCTTGAGGATGGCGTTAAAAATCATTTATAGAAAGACTTTTAGGCAAAAGTAGCGAGATTGTTATCTAACGGTATATAGTTTACAGCTGTTCACGTGTCAGTTCGCGGGTAGTGTATATATGCGTGCAAAACCGGAGTGACCGGGGTAAACCAGGGACCTTTGGCAAGATAAAAGTGCCCGGTTTCACAGCATTGTGTTTCTCTCCTTACTACATATGCAAGCGGTTTATTAAATACATTTCTCAGCAACGCGATCGCTATGAGTTTAAACCCACATCACGCTGGCTTCCTCTGGCTGGCTTCCTCGCACTTGGCGAGATCCGTCAGCAACCTGCGGATGGCCTTGAGTTTCTCCCGAGTTTTGCCAGGTTTTCTCCCACCACAATGGCGCGTAAGTAAAATATTCTTGAGTACTGCGTAAAATACTAATCAAATAAATAAATGAATTAAATATATTTGGGTATAAACACAGACTAGGCGTTGGAAATGGAAGAAGAAAAGAAGACAGAGTTCCCTGGTTCAATTCCGAGAAGGATCACAGATTAGATATTAAAACTGACAACCTTGTACATCACGGAGCCTATTCTATAAAGCGATTTTGGTCACAAGTGAAAATTTGAAATCTGAATTAAATACACAATTTACATGACCCCAGAGCATTAAATTTGAGCATATTTGTCATTCACATAAAACAATAGTTGAATTTAATTTTAATTTAAAAGCTTAATTTAATAGGCCATATGAGTTGAAATTGGCAATTTTTAACGAGAGTTATATTAAGAGAAGCGTATGAAAATGTAAACCATTGGGATCATAAATTTGCTTATTATATCGAGGTTTTATATTTATTTGATTGATGTTTTACGCCGCACTAAAGAACATTTTACCTCTATATCGACGGCCAGCATTATGGTAGGCGGAAATCCACGAGAACCCGCGGAAACCCACGACCAACCGCATAGGTCGTCCATCTCTCGTTAACCAAACTCCCACTAGATCTGGATATAAGTTTAATTTATTTATTTACTTGTTTAGTGTTTTATGCTGTACTCAGGAATATTTCACTTTTATGACGGCGATCAGCATTATGGTGTCGGTGGGAGTGGGGACAGAAACCACGACCACCCGTAGGTTCCTGGAAGACATATAAGGTTTTAAGTCAACTTCGAGTTTGAATTGTTTCGTGATCGTATCAATGTGATGTTCTCCGGATTACAAAAGTATCTTAAAAGCTACTCAGTTGTAAAATTATCCACGACCACGCGTTTTGATGATTGTCCCAAAAATGATTGCTACATGTACAACCATGGATTTCTCTGACCGTGAACGATGGGCAAATGTAAAACCCGGAGCAGGATCGGAGATCGGAGACATGAGTCCGTCAGAAGTCAACGAGCGAGCTTTCATTCACGTTTAAACTCTGCCCTGAGACAAGCTATTCCGTTTTATTTTTCTTTTTTTTTTTTCTTTTTTTTTCCCTCGACTTAAACAAATTAGCCATCCGCCCTCTCTTTCCTGCTCAAAAATCAACAAGGGACGGGTGAAAAAAAACTTTACTAATATTGCATAATGCGGTTAGCAAGGAATATCGACTGCACGGGTCAACTGCAATGGGTCTGTGTTTGTGGCGTATCGATGGCGTTGTTTTCTAACGACAAGGTAAAGTTAGACTGTGTAAGTCATTTGTTTATTCCCCTAATGGTTTCGATTTTGTGGCACTTTTTTTCACGGGTTAACTTCTCGTTCGTATCTTAACACGGTTAAGGTATTGTATTGACTGTTAGCTTTTGACACATGGCCCGGTGTTCGAATATCGCTATTGGTATTTGATGGACTCGGTTTCTTTGCACCGCTGACTGGATTTTAAAACTCTTTTTTTTCCTCTCTGTCTCTCTTTCAAAGTTCACTTGCAAGTCAACTAAAATTGAATAATATTATTGAAGCTTCGTCCGATTAAACGGTGTTACATGTAAAACAACCAAATGAACCGTTTATTGTATTTTCTAGAAATAGAAAAATGTAAATATCAGTACTGTCAGACGTATATAACGTGTGCAAAAAAGCTAGATAATTATTAGGTAGATATCAAAATACGCTCCTGTATAAAAACTTCTTTCGTGGTATTAACCTTTAAACTATATTGTTTTGATCTCATGTGCACCCTGCATTTTTCCTTCTTGTACCTGTATCCACCACCCAGAAGCCTCCTACCAATGCGGTCACTCTGAGTTCAAGTCCAGTTCATGCTGGCTTCCTCGCCGGCCATACGTGAGAAGGTTTGCCAGAAACCTGTGGATGGTGGTGGGTTTCCCCCGGGCTCTGCCCGTTTCCTCCCAACATAATGTTGTCCGCTGTCCTATAAGTGAAATACTCTTGAATACAGCGTAAAACACCAATGAAGTAAATAAATAAGATAAATATATCCATCGGATCAAATCCAGCTGCCGGTCGAGTTTTTTTCCCAGGTGCCTGGCAAAGGGTGACGGGGTGTTTCCATGACCCGGCTACAAGTGAATAATAGTACATATCAGTTGGACTTACAGGTTTAAATGATTGGGCTTGTGTACGGAATTAAGTCATGGCCCGTGTTGAGTTCAAATATGCACGAAAATGTCACGAAAAGTTTTATCATGGGACAAATGAGAGGAAACAGACCGGTAATAGACTTAGGTACAGAGATTTGAGTTAACAGAACAGACCATATCTAAACATAGTACGCATCGTCTGAAAGGCCATTCCGTGCTGATTCCATACATGATCTTCTTTTGTTTTGTCATTTTTACAGTGATTAAAATGGAAATAAAGATCGAGGTGCAACGGTGGCCTTTTTGGAGCATATTCAGCAGGGTGAAGAACAGTAACTTCAAAGATTTCCTTTAGCTGCTTAAAGACCTCTGAGTGCCATATATCAACGTTACATGAATATACATAAACAACATCTGTATCTGTGTTTAATGTGGAAATATAACACTCAAAGCAGGTTTAGCAGCAAAAAAGATCTGTTAGGTCACGGTGTTTCAGCCTGTCCAATATGGCCTCAAAAACTGCTTTCTATAAAACCAGATTCTTTTTTGCATTTCAAAAATAATGAAAAATGTTTTTGGAATCTACATAGAATGATATTTCGGATGATGTTACCTTTATGTACAGGCGGTGTCTTCCTGCTCCATGAACTGTATGCAGTCAAATATTTTCCAAAGGTCACTGGGTTACTCCGTGCACCCCTTGGTTGCCTTAAAAAAAACCCAACAAATTACTTGCCGCCATTGTATATAAGTGAAACATATGTTAAATATTGCGTAGGACACCAATCATAAACACCAAAAATCATATTGCCCAAAGTCAAACATAATTTACCCGAGGTGAAATGAAATTTTATTGATGAATTGTTCTTATCGTTATGATGTAGGCATTTGTGGACATGTATTTTAATTCTCTGTACGCTTTGCTGTCCCAAAGCCAAATTCACGCGCGTGCTTTGTCTTGTCGACTGGTCGCGGTGAGTTTAACTCCAGCTGACACTGGAACCCTCTCCTGTCGTACGTGGGAAGGTCGGCCAAGCATCTAGTGGATGGTAGTGGGTTTCCCTGAGCACTACCCAGTTTCCTCAAGCCATAATACTTACTATAACTGACATATTCATGAGAACGCCTATCAAATAAATATATGTATATTAATTTTCTTTAAGCTTGGCTGCTTCAAAGACACATTTAATTTATTTATTTATTTGATTGGTGTTTTACGCCCTACTCAAGGCGATTTAACTTATACGACGGCGACCAGCATTACGGTGGAAGGAAACCGGGCAGAGCCCTGGAGAAACCCACGACCATCCGCACGTTGCTGGCAGACCTTCCCACATACGGCCGGAGAGGAAGCCAGCATGAGCTGGGCTTGAACTCACAGCGACCGCATTGGTGGGAGGCTTCGGTGATTGCGCTGCGTTAGCGCGCTAACCGACTGAGCCACGGATGCCCCAAGACACATTTAAGTGCTTTGTCATATTCACTGGTCAAATGAAAACAGGACAAGGTTTATGTTCTATGCGACTTACGCATTAGGACTAAAACAGTTTGACAGTTTGATTGACAGTTCAAATGCTTCGATTTTGTTGAGTTATGCCAGTTGGTTTGTATCCTATATACATATCGCACCATGTAATTGGTAATTTATAGCGAATATCAATATCAAGCTAATAAAAATAAAACAGATTATATGCAGTCAGCATTTTCATTGTCGTTTTTATCCATGTTTGCTTTTGTGTGCAGATTCTCTTGTGTGTATCTTCTCTCCAGGGCGTTGTCGTTATGAACCGCACGCATCTAAACGGGTTAGAGCGTCTGCCGCGGGGTCGGGTCATACCAAGGACTTTCAAACTGGTAATTGTTGCTGCTTCGTTTGCGCTCACCACTGAAAGATTACAGCAAGGAAACAATACTGCTTTGGCCCGGTGTCAGTATAATATGGCTGGGTGAGGTGTCATGTCTGGTGTCTAAGGCATGATGTTCCAGTGGCGGCAGCACTCTAGTGGCAAGGACTCGCCCTGCCACAAGGAGGCACAGTATATATAATCACATTCTACGGACTGCTCGTCGTCATATAATATATATAAAATATAAAAATTCTTGAGTGCTACGTTAAACCCAAGCATAACCCTACATACATACATATATCTAAACGACAACCCATTGCAGATTTGAAAGGACACTACAAAATGTCATGGTGAAACGATACAGTAAAAATCATTTACATGCAGGTTATATTTTTCGCATTAGAACCTAATGTAAAGGTATAATTAATTTTAATAGTGTATGTTTCAGTACCTGTGTTCAGAATATCTTTAGCTGTTATTATCGGCACTGTATATTTCTGAAACATATGTTTTACTGCATGTGTTTCTACAGTCCGCAGCAAAGAATATTTCACTTATCTAACACCTCTCAGTGTTTTAATCGCGGCCTTAAATCAGTAAGTCTGTGAAACACCAGAAGAAGTACGATGAAAAAGAAGAAAAAACTTACCCCCCCCCTTTCCCGCCCCCTTACTTCACACAGGTGAACCATTCAGCCGTCAAACGCACCCACCAAATAAACAAGTCAGTAAGCCTTGCATATGACATTATAAAACAGAAACTGTAAAGCGTTTTACTCTCTAGTGCGCCTGTCCCAGATCTGAATGACTTGTGACATGACATGACAGTACTGTCTGGGTGTTTTCTGTGTTTAGGCAATGTACCAGTACGACCCGCATAACGTACTGCGTCTGCGTCGGGTTTTTGCCAACCTGCAGTAATTAGTCCACCACATACACGTAAGATGTTGCGCGTAATTAGGTAAGTACGTGAACTGACTCAGAAATTAGTCCGCTCTCCACAGTTCAGTGGCTATGACAATGTTATATATACAGACAAGAATCTTTTTTCTTTCTTTTTTTTTAAATACTTTTTTCATTTTCATATTCTTATCCGCCTAAAGCTAGAATAGCCCAGAATATATACTATCTTCAAAACAACTGTGTGTTGTTGAAACTAGAACGAAAACAAAAATCAGCATGCAATACATTAAGCCACATTGTATGTTGACTTTTTTTCATGCCGATAAAATGGTACTCGAGAACCTTGACGTCATCCGTTGGGAGTCAGGTTGATACGTGGTGGTAACTGGAGTAAACAATTGCCATTCCCTAGGTTACTGATCAATCTCCTTATTTAAGGCCGCAATCGAAAGTGCAATAACTGGATTCGAACTTACGATCGCTAGACCGACTGTCTGCAGATAGATATAGTCATAAAATCTCTAATAATTAAAGTTACACTGTTTAACATGGGTAATCTGATAGGTCGCGATTTCGATATTTTATTTTAGCCACGATATGGCTGAAAATCCAGCGAATGTGGCATTTAAAACTTCCTTAGATTTTAACCTTTATGTCTCCTGTGCGTTTTTCTGTCAAAAATGTTAGAGGAAATCACAAACTAAATGAAGTTATAGAGCAGAAGTAATTTGTCCCTGTCTCTAAAAACAATTTTTGGTTCGCCTGTTACAATATGCAATGTAGCTGTGAACAAATAAAGTCCCAAGTTGTTCACCTGGTTATGTTATAAGTATTACCTAAGTGGTCGACAACGGCGCACAAAGGAAGTTCTACTTTGTGTAAAGTACCCTGACCGAGGTTTATACGTGATGTACATACGATGCAAAAGGTGATAAAAACATACACGGATCATTTTGCTTCTTGTAGAGATGTTTGCTGGAGAATTCAGCTATACACTGTCTATGTCACCCACTTAAGACTCATACAGGCTGATAGAGGTAAAACAGAAACCAGATAACATACATTTCTGTGAAAGTGCTACCGTTTTCATTCACAGGAAGCGGGTGTTGCTCTAGTGATTAGATACCCTTGCCTTTTAATTGCTAGAACACACGAGGTGCGGCCTCGCACAGGTGAATTTATAGATTCCCCGGTTCTCTTAGCGACAATAAGCGGCCGATGACGCTCGTGTGGCCATTTGCACAGTTCGTTGAATACCATTTGTCTTGAGTCAATATACGGTGGGCATAATTGTGCCTTCTCACGAAAAGTTCGTCAGTCACTTGCCCAAGGTTAGCAGTTTACCCCCAGGCACTCCTGTTTCCTCCACCCATAAATCTGGTCCGCCACCGTACAAGAAAGCAATAAAATAACGGAGGGTGAATCGGTAGGTACCTGTAAGTGACACGCCGATCATCTGGGTTATCTCCCCTGAACATTCGAGGCGCTATTGACAAGGTATAAATACTAATTAAAAATATTCACTTATTTATTTATTTATTTATTTATTTCCTCTATTCATATATCTATTTATTTGATTGGTGTTTTAACGCCACACTCAAGAATATTGGTGTCCTTCGCCTTCGGCTTTCCATGTTCCGTTCGCCTCCTTGATTTCTATGCGTCCGCCTCTCCTTGATATCCTTCTCCTGAGGATCTGGTTGATTTGCTCTGCGTCCGCCTTTGACGGCCTCCTTCGCACCTATTGGTGTCCTTTGCTTCTGGGTGTGCTTTGTGTCCTTCGCCTCCAGCTCTGCTTCGTTCGCCCCTGATTTGTGTCCTGCGCCTGAAGTTCTGCTTCATTCGCCCCCTGCCTTGTGCCCTTCGCCCATGGTTCAACTTTGTGTCCTCGGCCCATTCAGGATCTCCTTTGTTCCCCGTGCCTGGAAAGCCACCTGACATTATGCACGCGTAGGGGAAACACTCTTAAGGGAAGCACGTCTCATTGACTTGGTCAATGACATGCGTGCAATTATCATATAGGCAAACATAGAAACAGAGCCATAATTCCTCCCCGACAGCAATGTTTTTTAAAAACTTCTCTTGGTTCATTGTGCTTCCTAGCGTTCTTTTTTTGTTACATGTCTGACACACCAACCTGAGCCATACACCGGGTGCTTTTGTTTGTTTTTTGGCCTGTGCTTTATATCATATTTCGCTACCATGCTAACTTGTACCGTATGTATGTATGCGTGCGGTTTTGCGTCATACTGAACAAGTTTTCAATTATACGACGCGGAATACTTAGGTTTTACGTATATATTGTTCGTTCTCGTGGCAGGGCGAGTCCATGCCGCCAAACCGTTTCCGCCACTGGTACATCATGCCGAGAACACCAGACATGACACCCTGCCCAGCCACATTATACTGTGACATCCAGCCGACCCGTCCTGTTTCCTTCCTTTAGCCTCTCATTGATCGGCGCCAAGGGTGACCCAGTCCGTGATTTATCCCTGACCTCTCGACCCTGAGGCGAACGCTCTAACCACCAGGCCACCTAGGCGATCGATGTCACCTTGTTGCAGCCCGGATCCTGATGATACACTACGGTACTGCCTCACTGAAATGTATGCCGATGACACTAGCCAGGTCGTGCCAACCAGTCAAAGTGTACCACCCCCAAACAAACTGACTCCGTTTCCTCTTCATTTATAATGGCAACTAGTCCGTCAGGTTATTTATTTGTTCTGTGGCAGTGTATGGCTTCTGTGAATAACAGAAAGAGGATTCTCGAATGCTGGAGGGCCTTTGGTGGAATGAAAAAAAAACTACGTTGAAAATCTCGAAATGTGTGAAGTCTATACCAGAAGCAATTCGTCTATGTAGTCTTGTTAACTAAGCATCATTTGCTGTTAACGGATATATACTTATGAATTTTCTTTATTTTTTTCAGCTGTGGGTTGAAACCTGAGTCAGCTGGACGGAATGTAAGAATTTATGACTTGAGGAAGTATACAGCAAAACCAACAGAATTTAGAAATCACAGCGACCAATATTTTCTTTTTTTCAAATCGTCAATATTGTATATCTCGAAACTCTTTATTACTTTTTGGCTTTTAGAACTGTCCCGGGATAATATGTTGGCTGAAACAATCCCTCAGTTCATTGTTAGAGTAAAAAAAAATGTAAAACATTTTTACCCACTGGGATTAATATCCGTTCCACATTTGAAAACACTTAAGCCTGCGATTCACCACTGACCGTAGGGCCTCCGCGACAGAGGTGGCCAGCGTGCTATTGCTTCACACTGACCAAGGCGCCTCTCACCACTGTGAGTTCTAGTCCAGCTCATGTTGTCTTCCTCTTCGGTTGTATATGTATGGCGTGAAACTCCAATCAAAATAAATAAATAAAACGTATACTTTAGCATATGGGGTAAATGCGGCTGATGGCCATGCTAACAAAGCAGTGGTGTTCCATAGATAGATTTTTTCATTCCTTTATTTCATCGTTGTTTAATATGGAGGACGGATTCGGCCACTCGAGTTCTCGACCAGCACCTTTTAAAAACCAAGAGTGAGTGAGGGAGTGATTAGGGTTTAACGTCGTACTTGGCAATGTCTCAGTCATATGAGTGACGAGGAGTTCTCCTGGTGTGTGCAAATAATGTGTCTTCTTGTGGCAGGGCGAGTCCATGTCGCCAAAGTGCTTCCGCCATTGGAATATCATGCCGAAGACACCAGACATGACACCCAATCCAGTCAAATTATACTGACACGGGGCCGACCAGTCCTGTTTCCTTGCTCAGATCTCAGTTCTGAGCGCCAAGCATGGCACCAACAGATACATGTATCAAATTTAAAGTCTTTGGTATCTTTGGCATTAACCCCGGATCCCTGATCCCGAGGCGGAAACTCTAACCGCCAGACCACTGTGGATGGTGGGAAGCTAACCATGGAGACCCTTGCTATACAGCGGCGGAATTTACAGAAGTCTCTGTGCTAGGCCGGATTTGAACCCGCACCTTGTTGCAGCCAGGTGGATGTGAGTGAGGAGATTTCATGCTGGGGGTAGTTCGTGGTTGTTGCAGACGAAGAGACTAAAGGTCCTTCAGCCGAATGTTTTTCATGTCGTACTTAGTTTTTGTTGTTTTTTATTTGTTTTGGTTTGTTTTTTCCAAAAAAAAAAATCCCTCTCAGACTAAATCGAATCACGCTATCAATATCTATATAGGGAATATATGTATTTGACTTTACTATAAATTCCTTTTTAAAAAGTCCGAGTTCTTAGAATTTTTACACAATTATGTCGATACATGATCCAATCATTGTCTGGCTGAAAGGGAATATATGCATTTAATTCAGCATAAATTCTTCAGGGACCAGACTTCTCGGAGTATTCAGAGATACGGTCCGGGTGATCTAAAATTCCTTTGGTGCCAACAGGACATATAAACAGGTCTATTTCGTATATGTATGTCTCTGTTAACACTTAAGCATGTAAAAATCTCACCCATCCACTCTCTCGCGAATCAATCAATCTATCAATAAATCAACCTATCGTTGCTTGTGAAGTCAGCTAGATATTTACACAGGCTTGTTGCGCTGCATTTCCCTTCTGACTCCTCAGTGATTCATTTTATTTATTTATTTGTTTATTTTTGTTTTACGCCGTACTCGGGAATATTTCACTTATAGGGCGGCGGGAAGTATTATGGTGGAGAGGAAGCAGGGCAGAGTGCCGAAGAAACCCACGGCCATCCGTAGGTTGCTGGCGGACCTTGCTGCGCACGACTGGAAAGGGTGCCATCTTGAGCTGGATTTGAACTCACAGCGACCGCATTGGTAAGAGGCACCTGGGCCATTAGGACGCTCTAGGCCCCTACTTCTCAGTGTGAATCATCTCGAGAGCCGGATTTGTCTCAGTGACTCTTTTACAACGATGCACCCGAGAGGCGGATTCAATACCCCGTTGGACTGGAAACGCCCTAATCCCCACTCCCCTCGGACATTACCATGTAGACGGCACTCGTGCGGACGTAATATAAACAGATTGGAATTTATTAAATATCCCTTGTCTTCCAACAATACGGCTTACATGTACTTGGCGCCAAAATCGACATTCTGATACCAGTCGTCAACCAAAATGTGCGTTCTACGTGCCCACAATTGCAAGATGAGTTTCCAAAAACGACAAACCACCAAAGGACGAAGAGTGTAAATAAAATAAAAAAAAACTTTGGACGGATTCAAGCAAAGATAAGCAGTCTACAGTTTCCAATGATCACGAAAACACACAATGAACATTCTAGGTGGATGAATAAATTAAGTGTCCACAGTCACACTTTGGATGGTTCGTCACTAACTTGCCAAATGTCGATGGTTTTATCCAGTATCTTTTACTGGTATAACTTAATACCGCTTTTGCATGTATAGGCGAGCACTTCTTCTCTCAGGCGGTCAACCTCAACAAAATAAAATAGAACACACACTAACTCTCTTTCTGGCGCAGTAAGCTTTTATTTATGTATTTCATGTCTTTAATATATCAAAAAAAAAATACATGCATTGAATAAACAGATAGATGAGTAAATCAGGTTAGATGACTGTACAACATTCATCCTTACACCAGGCTGCATGTACACTGTGCCTCCTCGACACCCCCCCCCCCGCACCCATCCACCCCAACTTCACTTTCCCACACTCACCTGCCTTTGGGCTAACTAACTGTTTGCTATAAGTACTGTTAGAATATCATATACAGCTAACAGCAGGAATTTCAGATTCCTGCCCAGATAACCTATGTCACATGCGGGGTTTATCATCATACTATGTAATGTGTGTACTACGCCTCAAGGCCACCAGCAGCACAGAGCCTGACAACACCGGAACATGTTATCAGCCATCCGCAGTGACTTACGTCTCTTCTGACTCGGAGAGGAGGGGGAAGGGGAGGAGGGGACTAGGTGGTGGGGGGTGGGGGGTTCCAGCTAATCCAAGTATGCATGTGCACCTACATGTACCATCATAACCCTGTGTCTTTGGGTCAGGATGACCTTGTTACAGCTAATCTGCCCGAGAGGGATTTAGATCCGGTGAGAGACAAGGATTGGGCACATTATTACATTATAAATGTCACATTACAACGGTACGTTAACTTAAGTATTAAGGTGACTCGGGATGTACTGATCATCTGGATTATCTCCCCTGAACACTCAAGGCGATACTGACAAGGTTAATATACTAAGTAAAATTACCCATTTATTTATTTATTTACATATATATTCGGTGGATACATGTGGGGGTGTAATATTATTTATTCTTTGTTTGCTTTTCTCTTTGTTTGTTTGTTTATGTCTGTCTCATTGCTGATTGACTGAATTATTGATTCATGGGTTTGTTTATTTATTTATTTGATGGGTGCATGTAACGGCCGAATACTATTTATTGCTTTCTTGTTTCTTCATTTGTTTATTTGTTTACTTGTTTCTTGCTTATTTCTTTATTTATATGTTTATTTCTTTGTTTATTTTTTTTCTTATTTACAGCTGCATGTTTATTTCCTTTTAAGAGTTTCTTCTTCACTTATTTTAAGTATTATTTCCTTGTTATTCCTTTTTTCTGTATTTATTGCGACTTATACGCTTTTCGGGAACAATCCATTTGGAGCTCTTCATTGCGTCCACTAGCTTTTCTGCCTTTGAAAGCAACGAGTTGAGAATTGATGGTTGCGTTCACCAACGTGTAAGCCCTCGAAGAATTATTAATTTGGAACAATTGCTTGTGTAGGCAATTTGCATACCATTGAAAGCAATGTATTTTGAAATATTGTTTGCATTCGATAACTTGTATGTCCTTCGAAAATAGTGTATGCGGATCTCTGTTTGCCTTAGCAACCAATGTCATTGGAAAATATATATTTGGAACTACTGACTTTATTTATTAATTTGATTGGTGTTTTACGCTGTACTGAAGAATATTTCACTTATACGACGGATGCCAGCATTATGGTGAAAGGAAACCGGGGAAACCCAGGACCATCCGCAGGTTGCGGACAGACCTTCCCACGGCCGGCCGGAGAGGAAGCCAGCATGAACTGGACGTGAACTCCCAGCGACCGCATTGGTGCGAAGCTTCTAGATCATGGCGCTGCGCTTGGGCGTTAAACGACTTGGAACATTTACGTCGGTAATTTCAGTACCACTGGAGAACGATGACGAGAACGAGAATGAGTCATATGGTCACTGAGGAAGGTAATAACAGCCCCACTAAAACAACGTCGTCTTCATTCGCCGCTTTGTCTGTGGCACCAAATCAGGCGGATGGCTCAGCTGACGAAGACCACCGGTTTCCCCCCACGCATAAAACTGACGGCATTAGTAGTATAACTGATTAATTTTATTTATGTATTTTTCTGGAGCTTTACGCCGCATCCCAAAAATGTAAATAAATAAGCCAATAAATAAACAAACAAATATATCAACAAACGGAAAAATAAATAAATAAATGTGTATTTAACAAGGAGACTAACAAATCAGACACATAATTTAGCTCCATAACTTGGATTGTGCCTACTAAACTCGAATTGCCTTTCTGCATTATTTGGCTCCGACCATCTTTATATTTCACTTATATGTTTGCATGAATGAATGCTTATTGTTTAACGCGCTACTCAAGAATATTTCATTTATACGAAGGCGGTGTCTCCTTGGAGGACCGTATTTTTTATCTTTTTATCCTCACCGAGACGACTTGCCGACGACACCCAACACTGTACTGACATCGGGCCGATCAGTCCACCCTCTATCCTCTATCGCTGAGCGTCTAGCGAGGAAGCAGGATGTACCATTTTTTAAAAGTCTTTGGTATGACCCGACCCAGGTTTGAACCCAGACCTCCCCATCCGAAAGCGGACCCTCTACCAACTGCTCTATCCGGGCGGATGTATATGTTTGCCAGTCGCCTTTCTACATATATGTTTGTCAAAGAGAATTCTACGTAAATGTTTGCCATACACAATTCTGCCATAAATACACACATAACAAGTTGTCCAGGGCTATGAACATCTTTTGTACATAAGCCTATATACATGTACTTACCTGTATACTTACCTGTCCGTTACCCATACTACCTGCATTACACATACACCACTAGCTTAGCGTCACCAGACACATCACATTCCAAAGTCTCAAATTCAGTTTGATTTATGAGCCACGATCACCTGTGGTTTTTAAAACGTTGTTTAAGACACTAAGCTAACAGTACATGCCGTAACAACACAGAGACCCCGATACAGGCAGCGGCAATGGGTTAGGATGTGCTATGTGCAGATCTAGGCCACATTCTACACAGCCTTCCGAACCGCAAATAGAAGTATGATAGATCTATATATATATATATATATATATATATTGTAGTCATGCATTTTGCCGGGGACCTTTCCCGACTTAATTCGTTTTACTGGATGGACACATCGTAGGTCTACGGGGAAATATAAGTTGTTACTTCTTATACACTCACATGGAGAATTTGTAGAGTAAAACCCAAAATGAGGTAAACTGAAAAAAGGCCGGATTTCCCCGGTAACTTATGACCATTTGGGGGGCCTCCGTGGCTGAGTCGGTTAGCGCGCTAACGCAGCAAAATGACCCGAAGCCTCCCACCAATGCGGTCGCTGTGAGTTAAAGTCCAGCTCATGCTGGCTTCCTTCTCCGGCCATACGTGGGAAGGTCTGCTAGCAATCTGCGGATGGTCGCGGGTTTCCCCCAGGCTCTTACCGGTTTCCGTATAAGTGAAATATTCTTCAGTACGGCGTAAAACACCAATCAAATAAATAAATAAATAAATATCACCATTTGCCAACTAATACGCTGTCGTCGCTGCAAATTGTACAAAAGTCTCACTAAAGTGCCAGCGTCGACATCCAATAGTTCCATGTAAAATAATGCGCTAGAGAACGGCATCAAATGCTATATGCACTTGAGAAAACAATCACGAGGTTTGTTGTATAAAGGCTTGATAAATATAAATTTATTTATATGACATAAATACACATATATGGGTAAACAACGTAAGAGAACACGGAAATAACGTTTTAAAACAAGGTGCTGTGTGGAAACAACGTTATAAAACACGCTGCTGTGTGGAAGCAACGCTATAAAACACGGTGCCTTGTGGAAACAACATTATAAAGTGGGATGATGTGTAAACACACGGCATTATGTGTTTAAAAGAACCGTGTTACGTGAAAACGGCGTTATGAAGAACAGTGTTATGTGCATGAGAACAGTGTTATAGCCCCCTGTTTTGTATAGGAACAGCGTTGCAAAACACGATGTTGCGCGGGTATAGCGATATAAAATACAGTATTGTTTCGGAACAGCTTTATATTGTGCAGCATTATAGGGGAATGTTGTGTGGGAAAAGCGTGATAAAGTAAGGGTGTTGCAGGAGAACAACATTATAAAGTGCAGTGTCGTGTGAGAGCAGGCGTTACAAAACACGGCGTTGTGTGATAATAGAGTTACAAACTATGGTATTGTGTGAGAACACGCTTATAAAGTACAGTGCTGTGTGAAACAGCGTTATGTAATACTTTACAGTGTTATGTTGGGGCAGCGTTACAAAGTTCAGGGTTTTGTAAGAACAGCGTTATTAAGTTCGATGTTATGTGAGATCAGTGATATAAAGAACAATGTTGTGTGAAGACAGCATTACACTGTATAAATAGGTTGTTGTTTGAGAACGGCGTTGTGATGGGCATGCAAAAATCGTCAAATCACCATCCATCAACCGAGTCTGGTTTGACAGCTTCAAAAAAGGCTGGACTAAAACTCGACTATTTAAAGATGTAGCTAAGAGCATTGCGTGTCTAGTGAATACCATAAAAAACACGTGAGTAGCATCTGTCATTATGTCAAACGTGTCTGGTTTGAACATGCGCTCGCCTGAAATGAAGACCATCAGCTGCATGGAAAGTGACTAATGTACAGTGTACGAGTTTATTGACGTCACAAATTACGTCCCCACTGCCCCGCGCGAGCAACAGAAGTGGTGAAGCTGTAATTGGTACTTTTTTTAACTAGATATCAATTTCAGAAACTGGCTCATGCTTCACAAATCGATCAACATTTATTTATTCATTTTTTGGGGGGTGGTCTGGAAGAGAGCACAGTCCTATGAAGGCATTTCTGTGGTGAACAAAACTGTCACCGATTTACCGAAGTAGTTCCAGTTTCAGTGTGTTCTGCCGCGGTCTGTTTCAGCATCCCTGAAAGGTTTCCTTCTAATTTGAGCAAGTAAACCCCACTGAAGCATTGTGATTGTATAGCACAGCGTAACTGAGTCATGAAGTACGGCTCAGATCATTTTTTGACAATGAAATTGGTGTGTTATTTGCAGGAACTCTTTTGTTCCATGATACAATAAGCCGGAAATACCAGTGATTCGGTCAGGCAAACATTAAAAAGAATGTACGGTGCGGGCAACGCGACACACTCGTTAAATTCGGGCCGATTCAAACTTAAAGTTTAATTTTGGGAGAAACGTATCATTCCTTTTTGTCATTAAAACGTAAGAAATTCAATTCGTGGAACTAACCTCTAAAAACAAATTATTAACCTTATTTGGCCGATTGATCGTTCTCGTTGTGACATTATATGCATGATCCAATTTCCGTTACCCAGCTACACCACCGATGCACATGTTATTTTGGCTCTAACAACAAACTGGATTATTATACCTCGCACTAGGGTCGTGTCTTACCTTCAGTTCATTAACCTTGGTAGCATGCAGTGTAAAAATCAATCAGTTAACACAAATGGTTAAAACAAAGTTAAACTGTGTGGAAGTCCTCACGTTTCTCTTGTTCAGTAGTGTAAAGCACAGGCGGATAAAGACTTCTTTCAGAGAAAAATTTTAAAGTATGCTTTATTTAACATGGAAGAAAGCAAGACAAGAAATTTGTCCAAAATTACTATTTGAATGACGTATAAAGAGGATATCTTCGAGTGTTCCTCATTGAAGTAAAATAAAGTATATTTCTACTGCTGTTTTTTTTTTCTTTCGGGTAAACATAGCCATTTTAATGATAGTTTCAAAATGCAATATGAAGGCAGCACATAAATAGGACAAAAAGCTTATATAAAACTGAGAAAGTCAGAATAAAAATGTGTTTTATGGTAAAACGAGGGTAAAACAAAGTAGAACGAAATAGAAAATGAATATGAAATTGATTGATTTATTTATTTATTTATTTTATTTCATTGGTGTTTTACGTCGTACTGAAGAATATTTCACTTATACGACGGCGGCTAGCATTATGGTGGGAGGAAACCGGTAAGAGCCCGGTGGGAAACACACGACCATCCCCAGGCTTCTGAGAGGAAGTCAGCATGAATATGAAATTGAGTATTTAAAATAAAAACCGTTGGATTAAATTAAAGGTATTACAATTTAATAAGAAAATATCTTAAAAAAGAATACATATTCTTTGAAAGGCATTATACAGCTTACTCAGGAATATTTCAATTACAGACGAAGGCCAGCATTAAATAATTGTGGAGTAAGTGAGTGAGTGCTTGGGGTTTAACGTCGTACTTAACAATGTTTCAGTCATATGACGACGAGGAGTCCATCTGGTGTGTACTTATAGTGTGTCTTCTTGTGGCAGGGCGAGGTCATGCCTACCAAAGTGCTGCCGCCATTGGAAAACCATGCCGAAGACACCAGACATGACACCCCACCCAGTCACATTATACTGACACGCGGCAGACCAGTCCTGTTTCCTTGCTTTAAGCTTTCAATGCTGAGCGCCAAGCGTGGCAGCAACAAGTAACACTTTTCATGTGTTTGGTATGACTCGACCCAGGTTTGAGACTGGATCTCCCGGCCTCTGTAACCACTAGACCACCGAGGCGGTAAATAATTGTGGAAAGAAACAGGACATAGTTCAGGGAGGATACAGGCAAACTTTATTGCCTCTGACTGGAGAGGGAGTAGTCCTACGTCGCCCAGAGCTGAACGTGACCTCACAGCATTCACACTGATGAGAGGCTCCTGGGTCATTGTGAAATGTGATTTATTTAAATGATAAATATTTATCATGATTTAAAGATTGGATATTTTTAAGAGTAAATTCAAGATAAAGTCTTACTATAAAGTTAAGTTTTGGTGATTAAAATCTCCTGGAATTTCACATTATTGTCTTCCTATGTTTTACTATCATTATCATTTTGGGGATGTGGGAGGATGAAACACAGATGTTGCATCTACTTTTACCCTTGTTCATACAGCCTAGCCCATATGATCCTCTACTGACTCAACAGGCCGAATATTTCTATCAGCTCCTAATCAAGAATGTCTCCCTTTTAAACCACGCACTTTTGTTATAGTTTATTTTTTCAAACGGCGGTTCAGTGTAAGTAAATTCGTGTGCTTAGTCAATGATTAACTCTTATAACACAGGCGGGTACAAGCTGGATACCGACAAGATTTAAAGCCGTTTTATCCATTTCCAACATGTTGGTCCTGTTTTGAACGTTGGCAGTTTACTTGACTTTCCAGATGCTTATGCATGTTTAGTATACTGTAAATTAAAGCTTAATTCATAGTCAGTTGCTTTTCTTGGTGAAACCAAGTTTTGATCTGTGTCGCTCAATTTTGAAAACAATATGTCTCCTTTTGTTCTGGTATAGATTTGACCCAGTTGTTCTGCCTTTTGTTTACAGAAGCGTGTCCTGCTTTCACAATTTAATGATTCAAGAAAGCTTATTTCCAGATGCAATAGTTTATGAATATCCAGTGTTGAAGTTAGCTCAAACATTCCCATATGTAGAATTCACTAAAGAATCCGAATTCAAGATATGACCCCTTTAAGAGAATTTTAAACAAAAGTTCCGTGTTAAGACCATTGTATACTTTATTATCCTGCAATTGCGCTACGCAATAACCAGACCCCATTCAAACCGATCAGGTTTTAGTTCATTTATCTATTCATTCGTTTATTTATTCATTTATTTGAATGCTGTTTAGCGCCGTAGAATTTAACTGACAGCCTTGATATACTAGCAGTAGGGGTCTCCGTTGCCGAGGTGCCTGTCAACAATGTTGTGGCTATGGGACATATTCCACGTTCATATCTCAGGGTGGTTTCCTCTACAGATGTAAACAGGAACTGGGGTCTGCCAGTTCGGTTTCCCCTGGGCTCGACCCGGCTTCCTTCCCCCATAATGCTGGCTGAAATAAGTGAAATATTCTTGAATACGGCGTAAGACACCAATGAAATAAATAAATATACTGCCTGTTGGTTCTGTTGTGGTTTTAAGTTGAGAGGGGCGGGGGGGGGGGGGTTGGTACACATTACAAAGCGTGGTAGGTATCTCCGGACTCACCAATGTTTTCTCCACACCTAATCCTACAATGAACCGTATAAGTGAAATATTCTGACCCCTAATGTAAAATCTGTTTATTTATTTCACAGGAGCTTCACACTGCACTCGAGAATATTTCACTTCTACGACAGGCGGCCACCAATATGATGGAACGAAACCCAGTACAGTCCGAATGAAACCCCCAAAAACATCAGCAGCTCCTTAAGGTAAAATAAACGGCTTCATGATGGTCAGTCTTATGGGTTTAGGAAGCCCGTGTGTCCGGCTTAAACCATCAACTTTGGCAAGTTGCTGAGGGACTTTGCCCCACATATATGACCCACAGATGCTCAGAGATGTGGAAGATAAGTAGTCTCCACCGAACGCTAAATGGAGCGTCACCAATCGCTTGTAGTGACCAAAACGGCTTAAACAGTGAGATACAGTCTAAACAGGTTACCCAGGCTGAATCAAGATCTATCGCATTAGAGAAATATTCAAAACGATCGTGCGTTGAACAAGTGGTTCAAGTTTGGAATGGAAAAAAGTTTTTTTTAACACAGCACTTAAAAATGTTACGTTGACAGAGAATGGTGTTAAATTACAACAGTTTCTGCTGCCTGGCTTGGTGCTCAGCACTGAGAGGTTAGGGCAAGAAAGCAGGACTGGTCGGCCCGGTGTCAGTATAATGTGACTTTTTGGGGCGTCATATCTGGTGTCTTTGGTATGATGTTCTAGTGGCGGCAGCACTTGACATGGACTTCCCCTGACACTGGGATACAAACTGTATGCATATATTCTAAGGACTCCTTGTCGTCATATAACTGAAAAATTGTTGAGTACGAAGTAAACGTCAAGCATACATATATACATACAACAGTGTCTGAATGTTTTATAACTGTTAAATATCTAACATTTCAGACAATATTAAGCCGTAACATGATAAATGTTTTTTCTTCTATGCCACTGTCCAAATGTTAAATTTAACGTTGTTAAAGTCATGAACAACAGTTTACACTGAACAGAGTAACCGTGCTTATTTCTGAATACAACCAAATCATTCCGAATGTTGATTTAGGTTGTCAACTTATTAAATCTTTAAGAAAATGGATGTGAGAATGGTTCGAGATATTTTCTTGAGACGAGATCGAAAGAAAGGTTGAACTATTGTAACCCGGTGATCAAACACGTCACAAATAGCTGTGCATACGGTGTATGTACACAATAAGAAGCCATGCCTCGAAAATCTACTGTGACAACACTGGTATTGTGAGGCTGGCTGTTAGTTCCCCGAACGAAAAGTTTCCTATAATCTATTTATTCTCACTTCGAGTACATTAGTCTACCAAATGGCGTGAGTGAGACATCGTGATCACCGCCGGAGTTATATGAACACACCAAAGGAACTTTTCTTAGCAAATCAAAACGGTTTTAAAATCGAATCCAATTGCTGTAATATAAAATTATAGATCACATTACTGTTGACTGACCTTTTCGTAATCCCTTACAGTTTGAATTTGTTTATTTCTACATACAGCCCGGTTGGTTAATATCGCATAAATGGACGAAAAAAACGCCCGTGTTTTTTCACTGTAAATACTCATATGTAAATTACGACTACGCAAGTCAATTTGGGTTGTAAACAATTACGTAACCTTTAAAGCAACCGGTGAATAGATTTTCACCAAAACGCCTTTCACAGCTAAGCGGTGTTACCAGGTAAACATAGAGGAGGGAGAAAAAAAAACAAACCTTCAGTCACCTGTGTACAAAATTAGCTAATAGAGCAGGTATGGGTTTTACGCTGACAAATAACAGGTGACAAAATATAGAAAGTCCGCTTCCGATCACAATACACCCCCACTTTGAATCAACCATATGGCCAGTTCTCAGAAGTCGGGTATCGAGCACGACAGTTATTTATTTGTCAACTTATTACTTCATTCGTTCATTTATTTGTTTATTGTGATTAGGAACTCATCGATCAGGAGTTAGATCAGACCCTTCATAGGCAGCAGAGTAGGATTCCACCTATAACCACTGGAATATGACGTAACCAATTCTCAGCCCCTCCCTCCCTCCTCCCCCGTTACATTGTTATAGGCAAAACCAACCACATCAATGTGTCTTAGCGTACCAGTGAGGGAGCACGTCATGTCGGCCTGCATTTGCATTTACGACGTCGGATGTAGCCTACCTGTCTGCATTGACGTGTATCCTCCCCTCCTCCGAGAAAAAAAAGAAAAAAAAAAAAAAAGAAAACAGCTGGGAATTTATATCTACCGTATCTACTATCTGTCTCTCAGCTACTGGTTCACAGAGCATTTTTGGTATTTTCAGCATTATATTTGTTTGAGAAGCTATGGTGTTGATGTAAAAAATAAGTGTGACGTACCGGTACAGTGTTTCCACTCGCGTGATCGATCCATCAACCAATCATCAATCAATCAATCACTCAATCAACCGATCGATCAATCAAACATCCAGTCAGTTAATTACTGAATCAACGATTTCGATGGTCTTGACAATGTACGAGTTTTTTCCGTTGATTCGATTGGAGCGTATTTCATGTTTGTGACCATTATGATCAACACTTATAATCAGTCTATCTATCAAATCAATTAACACATTCTGCAATACGATAGAGATGATCAGAGAAAAGCATAACTGGGCTCATTTTGTTAAAAAGTTCGAATCAATTATCATATGGAGGAACAATAACCATGTCAACAATCAATCAACCACTCATTCACATGAACAGGAAGAGAAGCAGAGAAATTCTGATGTCAGCTTTTTGCGTTAGAAATTTTGAGTTGAACTTCATTTCAATTTGCGACTACAACGATGAACACCTTAAAGGGGACGGCCGAGTTTCGCATCCTGCGACCACATAAAATATCATGCAGGTAAAGGCATACGTAAATGGTACAAAAACCACACTGTAGCCACTTGTTATCCGTGTCCGTTATCCGCCGTGAAAAATGTTGGACAACAAAGGACTATTGTGGCCGCACCAAATACCGAGGTGTGGATAAATGTGGAGGGTGTTTGCGGAGGCTTCAAGCTTGGGGGAAGCGGCTGAGCCTAAATCACACAAGTCCGTGGCCGATTTCGTGTACATATCCAACTTTTGATCGCGCCCGTTATTTTCCGTCGCCTTACCTGTGACTATTTTTAGATAGGTACACCCGTTTTAAGCTCAAGGTCTGCTGCTTTTTAATCCAGGACACTTGTACCGGTATTTTAGTTGAGTTTTCTTACAGGGAACTTAGATATTACAGATGCGTTTACAGAAGCAGAAAATATCACGCTATACTGATGGATGAAATTTTCAAGATAATTAATCAATGGAGTAATCTGTCTACATTTATGGAGATTAATCCCCATTACAAGAGTTCACACTTTGAAAACTAGGCTATGTTTTAAACCAAAATCAATCAATCAGTCAAGCAATCAGACTGATAAACAGTATAATAAACAATACAAACACTGAATTTGTCAAGCCGAATCGAGAAAGCAACCATGAAAAAGTTACGTAATATGAGATGAAAGGAAGGTGTGGTGGAGGGGGGGGGGGTTTCGTGTTCGAGTGATTCTGTTCTGTCTGGCTTACTCTCTGGTCATACGTATTGAATGGGCCTGTTCTTGTCAACTGTAAGCCGCTTTCGATCCGCAAGTTAATGGTTCTTGCCTTTTTACATCGTCTAAAGACTCGCGATGTGCAAGTTCAAAACCAGTCTTGGATAAACGGATAAATAATTTTTAGAGTCCTTTGCTCTCATTGTTTGTTGGGCACATGTGTCATTAAGTGACTGAACACGCTCCTGTGGTTGGGGGGGGGGGGGGGAGGAGGGGGGCTTGTCAGTAGTTTACACTAGGAACTCAGGGTTTCTTCGTAAAACTGGCCGCTATCGTATCCGATGAAATTGCTTTGGCATTAAACAACAATCAAATAAATAAATAAACAAATCAACAAACAAGTAAATAAAATAAGCTGTTTTCATCTCGCAAGTGGGCATCTCTATTGTATATACCGTTTGTATCTGCTAAGCTCCACTGATGACCAGCTGCTGGTAGTACAGGCGATGTGTGCAAAAATTGTGCATTTTTGCATAAAAGCATGAAACTTGGCAGAATGATTGATTTGGTGCTGGTGCAGATTTTCAGATGTGGATCCATCGTGAATATGTACTCTATTGACCCCCGTGGCCATTTTGCTTCCGCCACGGCTGAGAAAAATATATTTTTGTGCAAAAATTGCAATTTTGCCATAAAAACATGAAACTTGGCAGAATGGTAGATTAGGTGCTGCTGCGGATTTCCAGAGGTAGATCCATCGTGAATATGCACTCTGTAGACCCCGGCGGCCATTTTGTTTCTACCATTGCTGAAAAAATTTCTTCAATATCTTTGGGATGAGGCAAGCTTTGATGAAAAATATGAGGATTTTACCACAGTTTTAATGATTCTACTGTACACTGACACAATTTAGAATAGCACCTGATGTGCACTATTATCTGTGATGTAACCCACGATGCCCCCTACCCCCGATTGCTCGAGCAGATCGAATGTCTAGTGGTGAGGGGCCCTTACCTTTCAATTGCCCGTCGAAACCCGGCATTTGACAGGGAATTTACAGATTTTCTCGTTTATAATGCTTGTGTGGCGTGAATGACAGCACGTGGTCGAAGACGCTTTATGTAACCGTTTGCACAGTCTCACATTCATTGAAGACCAGTGGTCTTCCAGCATTATGATGTGTATATAACTATGATACTTGTAGGAAAGTCCGTCAGTTACTTGCCAAAAGTCGGTGGTTTGCAGTTGATTTCTCCCACAAATAAGACTGAACGCCATCATATAAGTGAAACATTTCTGAGCACGGTGTTATGCTACAATGAAATCAAATTATAATTGTAGCGTATGTAATGTTCGAATTGAAGATATCTCTTGACTTGTTTTCGTCATAATGCTGCTAGTTTGTTAGGATCCACAGACAACAACTGCTTCATCAGGTATGATGGCATCAGACTCGTGGACATTTGTCCATAGCTTTCAATGTATGCGGCTTCAGAGGCCTGTTTTCTTTTTTTAAACATGATTTGCCATGAATGGGTAGTTATGGTTTGTATGGATGGTATGGAACAAATCGCACAGATTGCCTTCTATTGTCTGACCGACTACATGCAAATCTTTCAACAAACCATAGTCGTTTTGCAAAAACTTGACCCGAAGTTCTGGCTTTGAGTGTGGGTCTCTTGCAAGTGGCAGACAGAAATCATTTTCTTACAATAATGTCACTTGCTCAGTCGTATACACACGTGTATCAACTGTGTCTGTCCATTTTCTCTGCCTCTTTAGGTGCATACGTCACAGCTTGGTCATTGATTTCTTTCGTGTCTGATTTCGACAAATCTAAATCCTTAGTCCATATTCTCCTCTGTAAATGCGTCGACAAATGTTTTGGCCTGAAGGGCATCTATCAGGTGTGTATACATTCAGGCTTACAGTGTCTTGTATCTTGGTAGAACTTGATCACAACAAACTAGGAGACAAAACAAATAGCCGCATCCACCTCGAATCACAGATGAATCATTTCGTTCATAGGCCTGCCCGATGGCCATTGGTGAGAATATTCATTTTGTATTCTGAACTGAACTGACCATTGCTGCATTAGTTACCCTCAGTTGGGTCACTGTGCTGAGCTTGAGCATGTCTGACATGTGAGCTGTGAGACATCGCGCATAATTTAGTGTCATCCTCGGTGAAGAACCAGATGCAAATTTTGTCACATTCTATGTACATGTACATCGGAAAGTTCCCGTGGTGATAGTAAAGTCTAAATGTTCGAGCCAAATACAACGCAGAACAACAATACAGAAACTGGGAGGTATCTAGCGGCGCACCAGGCTTCGAGCTTATCAAATTAATCGGTTCTATATATTCTATGTATCACTTTTATATATGCTTAAACTGTCTTGTTATGCCTTTGTCTAGCGCAGGTGATATGTAACAACTTTAGCAAGGGGTCTATTAAGGAAATCAACATGGAACCTTTGAAATAGGAAGATAAAAGAGGCGACGAAATAGAGGCACAACAAGGTAGAGAAGCGAGGTAGCGGGACAGCAAGGCATCAAAGCAAGTGGTGATTTGAGTTGCATCTCTGGGACAACCGGGGTAACGAGAGGTCTTCGGTTGGGATCTGTCACTTTCTACTGAAACTTGTGCGTTTAGTCTTTCCGTGGCAGCAGCTCTGTTTTCTTAGAGTGGGCCAGACACATTGGGAAGGATGACGCAATCGGGCCCACACAGCCCTCGGGCGAAGGGTGGTCAGCGGTCCCCCTGTATCAGTAAATATAGGCCACCCTTATACCGTGGTCTTGGACTAGGGTGCGGTGTGGTACAAGGAGACTCCGTCATGATATAAGCTAAATAATGTTGATAGTGACGTTAAACCCGAGTTAAAAGAAACATTCGTTTATCAACTTGTGTTTGTGCAAACATACCATTTTTATAAACCGCTTCAACAACAGACACGAGCCACGTAAATACTTATTTATTCAATGACTTATGTATTTATTCATTTATTTCAGTCTTGTTCATTGCCGTATGCTCAAGTATATTTAACTTGTACGATGGCAGTTATTTTTGTGAATGAAGGAAACCGGTCTGTTTGGCATAAGACAGCTAACTTTGGCTTGAGAACTATTCACGTGTCACATTCTGCCTTGCATGTCGCATGCATCTGTGGGAATAAAAATGGCCTTTGCTAAGCGTATAATGTATGGCTGAGCAAGCCGCCCTGCAAACGGCTACTTATTGTCTACAATGCTCTTTGAAAAATGAGATGCTGAGGGGGAATCTAGAAGCTCTTTGTCCAGCAAGTAAACACGTATAGCCTTCCTAAATGTTGCTCTACAATTTATCCGCGTAAATCACAGCTATAATCCATATTTTTCCTTTCGTTTGAAATGTAACTAAGAAAAAAAAAACAGTCCACATTCACGAAATACACAATGCATATCTTTTGTGTTTTTGTTCCTCTGAAAGCCACGATGTCGAATCTATTTCTTAAGAGGGGGTTCTAATCCTTCCACAGCTTAAGTGCTGTTTGAATGCGTTCACAACAGCTGTCTTTTTGAACAGTATGTCTGCCAGAGTTACCCCCCTTGTTCTTGAGATCAGTGTATAGGTTAAACGAGAGCATAGATATTTCTACATTTCTAATATAGTGGTCGTAATACAGTGGATGAAGCCAGGAAACTGGTTGAATAGTTTACCCAAGCCATTAAGTTTCTTTTAAATAAATGTAAGTAAAACACTAATCACAGCAGAAATCTTTGTGAGAAACCAATGGCTGCGAAAAATAGCCCGCTTAAAGCAAAATATCACATAGATGTGAAACTGGCAAGACGAAAAATGTCACAAAACTGACTCTAAAATATAAAATTCGATGAAATATTCGAATTACATGATGGGCTTTATGAACTATCCTGCCAAAGACAAGCCACTGTGACTTTATATCGACTTACTCGATGGCGATCAATTTTGCATTCGTATATTCCTCCTGCTCTCACTGATTGTGACGCTTTATAGTGACGGTACCCGGTCGCTCGTTGAGGATCATCACTCACGGGAAAGCTCGTCATTTACTTGCCTCACCGAGATGCCCCAGGAACTTATCAGTACGCCGGGAACTTCCGCTTCTTCTACTCAAAAAACTGACCTCGACAGTGTATAAGTGAAAAATCATTGAGTTTGACGTTAAGCAACTATCAAATCAAATAAAATAAATACATAAATAAATTATCGAACCATAGAAGGTCGAAATTCGGCCTACTCGGGGTAAATTTTTTCCCACGGACTAATGACCTATTTTCCTATGGACCTATGATTTTCCTATGGACGTGCTGCATTCCAAATAATGGATCTGACACGAGGAAAAAGATGAATATATAAATTGTTTTTTTAGCCAGCGCCAAAAAATACAATAAAGAAAATAAATCCGCTAACTCGGGGCAAATAAATTTCCATCCGACTTAGTAGCTAATGAGACACTTATTTCAAATATCAGCATTTTTATTAATTGGTTAAGACGGGGCAAATTAATTTCCCCGGCGTTAGCAGAATCCTTCATTCTTTTTTTCTTCACCGCGCGAACCCCTCCCCTTCCGCGGTTCCGTGATAAGTAAATAAATACATAGATTTTGTGAATGTTGAGCGCTGTGTCAAGGGACTCTCCGTTATCGAGAGATGACTATGGCTAAACAAAAAACATCTAATAAATGTAGCTTCACCATTCTTGACAAGTAGCTCGTCACAGGCAGTGGTGAAGTACTAACACGTATGGAAAGAAAACACCCTTTTTTCATAGAATTCTTCTATTTCTCTCAATTATAAGGCAAACTATAATTGTCGTGTCATGTCTTTGTTGTACATGTTTCTATTTAATAACATTACATTTTTATTACCTTTTATTGTCTTTTTGGATAGTTTACAGTGGAGCAATGACTGCAGACCCAGTAAACATTAACGAAATGTTGAGAGGTCTGTTTTGTTAATGCTTTAACTACACGCATTATAACACAGATGGTCGTGGGGATCCCCTGACCTCTGGCCTGTTTCCTCCCTCCATAATTCTGGCCGCCGTCGTATAAGTAAATATTCTTGAGTGCGGCGTAAAACATCAATCAAATAAATAAATAAATAAATAAATAAATAAATAAAATTCCACCTGTTTTCTTTTCAATATCCCACTTGTTGAGTTTCCCTTTTGATATCCCACCTACCTTGTTATCTAACATCCTGCGATGTTCTTGAATACGATGTAAAACTTCAATGAAATAAATAAATAAATTGAATTTAAAATTCAAAAAATTTTTGAATAAAAATTGCTTAATTTGTTTTTCGGTGACACGTACATGTAGCAGTGACACGTACAATCCTGGGTTTCCCCCGGGCTCTGTCCGGTTTCCTACCACGATAATGCTTACCGCCGTCGTGCTAGTGAAATATGCTTGAGTACGGCGTAAAACACCAATGAAATAAATAAATAAATAAATAAATAAATGAATAAATAGTAATGTGACTGGTTGTGAACAGCGTGACTCTTTGGCTGATGGAAAACGACAAAATGATTGGAATCCATATGTTTTCATGATAACACACATGCATTTCTATCGTCTCTGGTTTTGATGTGAAACAATGGCTTTACAAGTATGGCTCTGGAGTGGGCAGTGTTGAAGCAGTAGTTAAAATCACTCAATGAAAACGTCATTTGGTATCTCTTAGAGTGCTTTTACGTCTGTATTGGATGTATCCGCTGCGTGAGTGGATTACAGTCTGAACCCTTCTCATTATAACACCTGTCAGCCTCCTGATTCCTTGGTCTGCAATGAGCCCCGATCCCAACCCTCTGACGCATGCCTGGGACATGACTGGTCGTCGTGTGCAAGCAAGGGATCCACCTGTACATGATCTGGCCACATGGGAGCTGCCTTGCACGAGGAACGATAGCGTCATCCCCTTCACAGTATCAGGGGGCTGACTAACGTAGTGTGGCGTATCGTCTGGTAACCGTACTGTATCGTGATAATCAGGGAAAGTTTTACTGTGTAAGTAATTTAACTTAATAAGTACATAAATAAAGAGAAGTATACCATTACCCATTTGAACGTTTCTACTATTTTCAAACAGTATTGCGTCTTGTGACAGACCTGGGCGGACGTGTTGGACAAGTAGGTAACGGCCATGTTCGGAAGCATGGTCTAAAGCCTGGATGATAGTTTTGAAGACATATATGGAATGGAACGCGCTTACTGTCAACGTGGATAACATTTTGAGTGTTAAACCTGGACGAGAAAGTCCCTTTTTTAACATGGATGAGAGTGAGTTACTGAATTTGAATATTTTCGCTTTCCGTTAGCCCAAATAGGGATGATACACGCCACACTGTAATACAAAAAAATAATAAATAACTAAAACCTTAAAGAAGCAGGAAAATCAAAATCTTCTAGAGGTCACTAAGATCTTTTCAAACTCACTGAACACCTTAACATCTGCTCTGTCGAGGACAAACTATACCTTTTAGAATGTGCCAGAAAATGACGACAAGATTCTGTTTTACATAAATTTGAGTCCTAACTACGTTAATTAGAGGACATCTTAAAAAGGGAATGTTTTTCAGTTTGACCCATATGACAGAGCTCACATCGTGCAGTAGAATGGGTTTATTAATTCTGAAAAAGTGGCGGTATAACGGCAAAACAATGTTGATTTACTTCATCATTTTCGGGCAATTCCGTAAATATTTATGTTGTTATGTACTTGTTCATGTAATTATAGATTTTAGTTTTTATTTTTGTTTTCCGGGGTTTCTAAGCCGATCTCCGAAATATTTTGCCTAAGTATACGACATGTTCATTCCTACGCGTAGTGGTAACGGAATGTATTGAATGTCTGTTTGACAGTTTTGTGATTTGAAGGCATACTCAAGATATTTTTCACTTATACCATGAGACCGCCTCGGTGACTTGGTGGTTAGGGCGTCCGCCAAGAGGTGGTGAGATCTGCAATACCAAAGACTTTCCAACATGGCATTTGTTGCTGCCTCATTTGGCGCTCAGCATTGAGAGGTTAGAGAAAGGAAACAGGACTGGTGGACCCGTTGTCTGTTTAAGGTAACTGGGTGGGATGTTATGTCTGGTGTCTTCGGCATGATGTTTCAGTGGCGGTGGCACTTTGACGACGTGGACTGTCAGTGCCACAAGAAGACACATTACATTCTGAGGACTCCTCGACGTCATATGACTGAAAAATTGTTGAGTGTGACCTTAAACCCAAACATACATACATACATACATACATACTTATACGATGACGATCAAACTTACAGGTGGAGGAAGCTCGAGACATGTACACGACAAAACACCTCTCGTGAAACTGAAACCGAAACAGCCATAGTTGGATTCGAACATGCGACCTTACGCAGCCGACAACGTTCATAGGTTCGGGGCGCGGTTGCCTACTGCAGGAAGGAATAGCAACATCTTTAGCAATGATTGGTGATTTTTCCTGCTTTAATCATGCACCTCTACGGCAGAATGTCCCAAACTTTGACTGTTAAATGTTACTGTATTTCCAGCATCCTCGGAGCAAATGTCTCAGCTCTCCCAATCTTTTAACATTATTTTATATTCATTTATATATTTGTTTTTCCTATTATTTTAGGAGCGAAAACCCATAGGCTTGACACTGCTCGTTGGTTTTTGTTTTCTCTGTCGCCCTCAGGAGTGAATGTCTAGGTTTGGAAATGCTTGTTGCTTGTCGTTACCGTCTGTGCCTGTAGGGGCGAATGTCCGTGAACTTAATTTAAATCGTTCGTTGGTCTTTGTTGTTTCTATCTTATGTAGTAGCAAATGTGTGTAGGTCTGACAATTCCCGGTGGTTTTTGTTGAGTTTATCGTGTGTAGGAGAGAAAGTCTGCAGGTTTGGCAATGCTCACTGGTCCTTGTTGTCTCTGTCATGTGCAGGAACGAACGTCTGGAGATTTGACACGGCTCGTTAGTTTTTTTTGTCTCTATCGCCTTTAGAGACATTTTGCTGGTTCCGGAATGCTCACCACTTGCCTTTACCGCCTGTACATATAGGAACGAATGTCTGAAGGCTTGAAATAAAGTGTCCGTTGTTTTTTGTAATCCTTATCGGTTACACATGGGAACGTCCGAATCTTTAACAATGCACCTAAAATTTGGGTCTTTTCATCGTGTGCAGAACCACTTGTCCGCCGGTCTGACACTGTACGATGTTTCTTGCGAACAAATGTCTACAGCTTTGAAAAAGCTGGTTTATGTAGGATTTATCGAGTTTAGTAGTGTATATACTGGTCTTTGTTAATGTAGCGTCATGCTGGCTCCCTCTGTGGCCGTACGTGGAAAGATCTGTCAGGAACCTGCGGATGGTCGTGGGTTTCCCCAGGGCTCTGCCACCACCAAGTGGAGAAAAATTCTGGCAAAGTTTGTACCTCATATTTTGGCACGTGCTTTTTTCATAGAGTACATCGTACAAGGGACCATTTGACATGTATGGTACTCTCCTCGCTGCTCTGGCTTTGGTTTGACTCTTCATGCGGGTGTCTTATGATGAGACCACGCTTCCAAAAGCTCACACCAACACGTACGAGCGAAGTACTGTCCTACAGACCGATTCAGCTATTCAATTACACGTCCATATCTCGCTCTCGTGAATCTCTAAAAAGTTAGTCTTGGATGATTGCGAATGTTTACAAATGGGGTTTGACTAGGACTATGGGGAAGTGAACGAAGTGTTGTGCTCCAGGATGTTGTCATATTACCGAATCCCGAAGTTTCCTCTTTCTCTAAGAAAGCAATTTATTAGGATTATTCGATGGGAATGCAGAGGCCTGCGGACAGGACGAATCTGCGAGGCGCATTTTGCTAATGGGCAGATATCAACCAACTCTGGGTTAGAATCGTGCCTGCCGTCAATCGATCTTCCATTCGATGGACAACGGCCTAGAATTCATCGAAAAACAAGGACGTCAAGCAAGGGAGATAATCAGCACTGCGGCCAGAAATGATGAAGGGTCACTTGTTTGTGCTGTGTGAGGCTGTTGACATCAAATTGCAACAACAACGAATGGCCACGACATGTTCGGCAGCGACTACGGATGTGTTAGTTAAAACCCATTCATATCAATTAGAGATCAGGGTAAGCTGATCTTAGTTTCATTCAGAATGATTTAGATTGTTAACTGCTTATCTGTTATGTTCGTAGTCACATTGCAGTCTCTCAAGTTTCTACCCATATCTACCCAAATAAATATATACTTTTCACCAGTTTGACGCCTAGCCAGTTGATATAAACTGTTAAGACTAGCCTTAGAGTCGTGCTATATGGTACAATGAGGGACCTTTATGCGAGGTAACATGGGCAATAGGCATCATAAAATATATGGTTTTAAAGTGCAACAACCATATTTTTTACAGAAGTTGAATGAAAACGTGTCATGTAAACTGATATATACACAAACTCTTCCAATTTTTGTCAAGATGTGACGCAACTCAAACTGCTTATGATGTATTGACACCGCAATAGCTGGACACCACTGGATCTGCTGATGTTGTATTGACACCGCAATAACTGGACACCACTGGATCTGCTGATGTTGTATTAACACCGCAATAACTGGACACCACTGGATCAGATGCGGCAACTGTAAGAAATGTTTCTATATTTTCTCTCAAACGAGCACACTTAGATTTTACTCATGTTGGTTGATAATCTTTTTTCTTTGGCTTCCGTAGCTAAATGGTTCTGTGTTGGCCACAGGAATGAGTGAATGTACCTTGTCTCAACGTTAACCCCAACAGATACTTTACCAGCGTCCTGGTTTAATTTTTTTTACTTGGTGTTAAACTAATGAATATGAATTTGGAAACATACATGTACTTGTAAATAAACTTTAAATTGCTAAACATAATTATACAATTCCTAATTTTAGGAGATTTTCTTGGCAATCATCAACTCTCTTGGACGTCAAGAACAAGTAGCTCTTCATATGTCTTGCATTATTGTGTTTTCTAATTAGTATCTGCACATATACATCTGTTCGTCTTGTTCTAGGTTACTGGAACTGGTGATTCCCCATCACTGGAGAACTTTGACTCTGCCTATGTGTTCGGTCAAAGGAAATGCACATTCAACATCGTTCATCATGAAGAGATGACGATGTTTATCACCTCCTGCCCCTTGCAAGGAATCCGTATGCTCGAAACTGCGAAGACTGACACCGGGCTGACCAGTACTTGGCTTGTTCGTTTTATGACGAACCCCAAGCGAGACAGTGCCAAGGTGGCCAATTTTAAAATCTCGAAATTGACTTGATTCGCAAAGGTACCCAGATCTACCGTTCATTAGGCAGACATTTGATCCACTACACCACCGCAGCCAGTGGTTTGCCTTGGTACAGGATAAGTTCATTAAAGAATCAATGAATGACTTGTTTTTAACACATTACCAATATTTCAGCCATATGGGAGCAAAGTTCAATGAAGAGGATTTACATATAGATTTGTAGTATATAATTAAATACCAGGCACTGTTTGGTTTCAGAATACAATATGTTACAGAACATACTGGACAACACACTGGTAATGTGCACCAAGAACATCTCCTGACTCTTGGAGGTACAGGAGCACAATATATTCTTTACCTGAGGCATTCTAACTTTTAGCTGTAAAAATTTAACTAATTATCTGATCTTCACTTTTTGTTTTTGATATTTTCCCATCATAGGGACAAATCATGCTATGTACTTCCAAGCCTGTAAATAAGCGCCTGGCATTTTTGAAAACACCCCTTTGATGGAAGTGGTATGACCCAAGTGAACTTTGTCCAAAATTATATTAAACATGGAAAATATGGCCCTGCAACTTTGTTCAAAAGGGTGTTTTCAAACGTGTCAGGCACCGATTTGCAGGCTTGTATCTCCAAGCGATACCATACTAACTCAATATCAAGCCTATTATCTTTGGAATAAAATTCACAACGAGCCAGTTATAAAGCTTGAGTACATAAGTTTGAATGTCTTGATTTGAAGAGGTAGTTGATTCATGTAGGCCACATGTACGGGTAGTCGTTGAACTCCATGAAGTGAACATGTCCGCCCTAATAATATCTGTAAGCTTGGATTACCTTTTATGCTCTGAGCGATCCGCTCGCATATCTTTTTTTGTTTGTCTCGAGGATTTAGCTCTTTAGTTTAGACAGGTTCGGGAGCCTTACGAATATCTTTCGTCCATCCATTCAAAAGTCAGTGGAACTTAGAAAGACTTCGGTTAATGTTGAGCAATGTACGTCTTACCGACCGTCCAAGGACAGTGAAATTGTCCGCCACATTTTGGCCAGCGTCAAAATGATCGACCAGTAGAGACAAATCAAACACATTTCAAACGCTGTCATCGGTTCTCTGTTCACGGCACACATCCCTTGATTCTTTGGTTGTTCTTTTTCTGTAGATCAGGGCAAGAGAGTGTTTTGGATGTCATTCCAGTCCTTCTACACGTTTTGTTTGTTTTTCTCTCTCCGAACTTTTCGCACTCGACAAAACGGAGAGTTGGAGATATCCGCACTCTCTACAATATAGTACTCCCGGCTATAAGAATTACATCGGAGAGGCTCCCAAACATATCACCCCACCGCTACCCAAGATGCATTGCGCAACCTTTATTTTGCACATGTGTGTGCAAATGTGTGACATTTGAAATTCTACATCCGCTCAAATACTGTTTCAAGTGGAAAACTCAACGAGGAAAATCAGAACTGAGCTCTTTAGTGAGCTGTCGCCAAAGTCTGTAATGTCAAAAGGTAAACATAAATAAACATTTGCTTTTGATTATCTATCCTGTGACGGGTTCTGCTATTCGTTCTCAGGCTCCATCGATGCACGCACTCTCTAAAAGCAATTGAGTACAAGATGTGTGCAACAGGTAGACCAAAATTATAACCAAAACGGGAACAGCAACAGTTTACCTTGCATAGGACATCTTTGTGTAGTTACACTTCCTGTGTGTACCAAATTGTGTACCTGTGGGTACACATCTTGTTTACCTCGCGAGCTACACAAACAGATGTGTTCATACATTACACATTTGCAATATGAGAGTAACATGGTTTACGCAGGTGTTTTGTTGACGACTGAATGCCAGTATGTTATCGCATTGAAATCAACTATATCGGATGTCCATTAACAACTGACCACTGAGGTCGCTGGGAGTTTGGGTGAACTCCTACTTCAGCTGCCACTTATGAGGTATTTCTGTACCTTCAATTGAGCTGAGATATTTCTTAACATTCAATTATGCCAAACGGAACGGGACAGTTCGGATAAGGGTTGTTTTTATAACTGCTATAATCCTGCTGTTAAACTCCATTACAGCCTGCAATTATCCTTTATCGTCACTGAACTTTTAGTCTTTGTTATTTTTTCTGTATTTTAAGGTAAGAGAGTATTGAGGATGTCATTCCAGTCCTTCTACACGTTTTGTTTGTTTTGCTCTCTCCGAACTTTCCGGACTCGACAGAACGGAGAGGTTGGAGACATCCACACTCTCCACAATATAGTACTTCCGGCTAAAAGAGTTAGATCGGAGAGGCCCGGCCTATCGGGAGTGAGAAAAAGAATCAACCCCAACTTATCACCCCAGAGCTACCCAAGATGCATTGCGCGGCCTTTATTTTGCACATGCGCAGTGGCCAACTGATCGAGTACTAAATCGGCCTATAAACCAAATAGCTGTTTCGATGTCGCATGAACGGAATCCGTCCCTACTGGATAAACAATCCCTCGCAGCTATGCTAAAAGCATTGTAACCGTAGGCAGTCACACACAATTCAGATCATTTCATGCATTTTATGCGTCTGTGTGATATTTGAAACTATACATCCGCTCTAGGACTGTTTCAAGTGGAAAACTCAAGGGGGGAAATCAGAACTGAGCTCTTTGCTGAGCTGTCGCCAAAGTCTGTAATGTCAAAAGATAGACATAAATGAGCATTTGCTTTTGTTTATCTATCATATGACGCGTTCTGCTTATTCGGTCTCAGGCTCTATCGATGCACGTACTCTCTAAAAGCAATGGATTACAAGATGTGTGCAACAGGTAGACAAAAATTATAACAAACACGGGAACAGCAACAGTTTACCTTGCATAGGACATCTTTGTGTAAATACACTTCCAGTGTGTACCAAATTGTGCACCTGTGGGTACACATCTTATTTACCTCGTAGACCTACACAAACAGATGTGTTCAAACATTACACATTTGCTTTGTCAGAGTAACATTGTTTACGCAGGTGTTTTGTTGACAGCTGAATACCAGTATGGTATCGCATTGAGCGAGACCACAAATCAACTATATCGGATGTCCATTAACAACTGACCAGTGAGGTCGCTGGGAGTTTGGGTGAACTCCTCCTTCAGCTGCCACTTATGAGGTCCCTCTGAACCTTCAGATGGGCTGAGATATTTCTTAACATTCAATTATGGCAAACGGAATGGGACGGTTCGGATAAGGGTTGTTTTTATAACGGTTATAACCCTGCTGTTAAACTCCAATGCAGCCTGCAATTATCCTTTATCGTCACAGAACTTTTAATCTTTGTTATTTTTTATTATCGCTTAGTCAATCACTATCAATAAAAGCGGTTCAAGGTACACGATTCAGATTTATGTACTGTTTACCACAATGAGGAGTCCATCCACCAATTTTCTACTTTTGTGTACTCGGTTAGTAAACAAAGAAGAACATTAATTTAAGATCTCCTAGATGCTGAAATCTCTATACCTACGATGCAAAATATGTTTTGCTTGCCTTAAGATTTCACTTTGCTTAATTTACTTGGTTACTGAGAATGAATTAAGCAGGATCCCAAGATTGTAGGCCCAGATATCGTGGTGATAGCTCTTCATGACTTGACCATTGTTGATTGGAATATCCCGAAGCCCTGAAGCACCGTTAGTTATTGCCTTGACCCATATCATCCTATGGAATGTAATAGCCATCCAAACTCATGTATGTATACGTATGTATGCTCCCCTGGTCTAGTGATCCTAAGAGTTCTGCCGAAAATCCTTGACCAATAAGTACCCATTCTGGTACGGCTTCCGTTAATGAGTGACAGGGTCTTGTGGGCATCCAGGGACCTCTAACTAATGCGGAGGTTTTAGTTCAAGTCCAGATCACGTTGGTTTCGCCCCCCCCCCCCCGTTGTACGCGTTGGAAACTTTGCCATCAACCTTCGGATAGTGGTTGGTTTCCACATGGAACTTTCCGGTTTCTTCTCACCACAATGTAGGTCTTCCTTACATCTACCGGTATCCTCGTCTCTTAAACATTTTGCTGTTAAAATACGTGAAGCTTCCTGAGTTAGCTTACACCAGCAATCACATACACAAGTTTCTCCTTGTAGGCAGGGCCTCGGGGAACCCACGATCACCCGCGGGTTGAATGAGGTGCCGGGGAAGTATTGGGAAATTTGTGGTAACTGTGTATGGTCAAACATTCAAAATCGACCAAAAAATTTCCGAGGCAACAGATTTTCAGGTACGTCATAACACGACCTTAAACACGCAAACAATGAAAAACGTCCATGTAAAAGGGAACGTATCTATGAAAATCCTTTTGATCAATCAGAGCGCACCATTATATAAAGCTCACTTAGTTTATATGACATGATTTGGGCCCTTAAATGACTACCATCCTATATTTTAAATGTACATATACGCTACTCATATACGGTGCGAATTCAACTGGATTACGGACAGTTGGCTGCTGCCCCGTGTTTTGTCAGTGCACAGGCAAAAACGAAGAGCTGGCAGAATGTTCTGGCGTGCAGATTTCGGCACGTGCAACACAGGCGTCAAGGAGCCCAGCCTGGCATTTCACCGCTAGAGAGCGAAGGGCCCGATTCGCAGCAGCCAGCCTCAGCTGAGAAAATAGCGGCGTGTTCTGACAGCTATGTCACCTTATGACAATGAAGGACATGTTTCATAGGGAACAAATGAGCAATTATCGTATTGTGTCTTTTAAATCTTCAAGCCTTACTTTTTTCACTGCAGTTTACGTTTTACTCGCCCCGTCGTCCCCTTTAATTTACTAGTACTCAGTTATTTTGGGGCTGCATACAAAATTGAAAACTTCGCTTAAGAGTAAATAAGTATTAACGTAGGCGTCACAACCGACATTCGTATACCAGCCGTCAACGAAAATGGGCATTCCGGGACAATAACCGCAAGGAGTGTTCACATAAACGACAAATAACACCAAAGAACTACGGAAGTATTTAACGTTAAAAAATAGGACGGATTTGTGCCACGGGAAGCCGTCGACAGTCTCCAGTGATGACGAAAAGAGGCAATGAATGTTCTTGTAACATAAATAAAATCAGAATCCGATTTCTTTCTCATTCTAGTCTGTATGGTGTCGTTAATCAAAGACAGTTTTAAACAACCAGAACAAATAACAGAATATACAAAGTAAGCACGAGGTTTTGTTTTTTTTTTTTTTGTTTCAGGTAAAGAGATGTTTGTGAAGCATAGAAAGTAAGCGAGAAAGCCCAAAAAAGAAATAAGGACGAGTATGTAACAGCGTAATCCTGGGGTGAGGGGCTGTTTCAAAACACTGTCGCAGCCATTTCAGATCTGTCTATGGATAATTTAGACATCTATTGTAAACCGTAGGATTAACTCCCTTTGTATTACCAAAAATGTTTGACTATTTATGTTTGGTACATGTATTGGTGGTAAAGGTAAAGCTAGTAGTTGTATTAATACAAAGAATAATAATTATAGTTGTAGTAGTAATATTGTTGTTGTGTCTCATGAGTTGGTATATTTTGCTCTCTTTTCATCAAAAACATCAATGACCAGCGTCATCATAGGGACGCAGTTGTCGAGACAATGGCGTAAATGCTCACCACGTGTTTTCGTCTGTGTGAGGTCACCTCCGGCTGCCACAGTGAATATAGGTTGTGCGGAGGGTTTGACTGTCCCCGAGACAACACTCACAAACGGGCTAGGCTGGAAAATCTGGATTCTGGCAGTCGTGTAGGGTTAAACTTCGATGATAGAAGCAGACTGATAGAAGCCGAGGTTTCATCAGGGAATGACAGAACTGACTAGTGTGGTTGACTTTAGCATTTGGTGTTCTGAAAAAATACACATTACTATTAATACTGAACCTCCACAAAAGAAGTTGCGTTCATAGGTCTGATTTTCTGTTTCTCTCTGTCTGTCTGCCAGAAAGCAATAATCGCATGATCATTTTCCAAAACGACAAATAACGCAAACCACTAATGAACTACGAGAGAATATAACATAAAAAATAGGACGGATTCGTGCAAAGAGAGGCAGTCAATAGTTTTCGATGATGACGGAAAAGACGCAGTGAATGTTCTAAGGGGATGAATCAAATCAGTATGCGAATCGTGTCTCATTCCTGTGTATATGGTTTTGTTAATCAAAGAGAGTTTTGAGTAGCAAGATCCTGAAAGTAAGAGAATATACAAACTAAGAACGAGGTATTATATTTCAGTCACGAAGAAAGGGTATAAAATATTGAAAAACTTGGACGAATCCGTGTATAGAGAAACAGTCGACAGTTCTCAATGATGACCAAAAGATGATTGTTCTGGGCGGATGAAGAAAATCAGTATCCAAAATGATAATGATGCAGAGCATTGTCTCTTTATCTGTGGTGCGGGACGTTATCTCTTACCTCTAATTTTCAATTTTATCTGATATGGGTTAACGCCACCACTAACAGCTTTGTCGAGGTGAAGCGACTGGTAGAAGTGGCATTCCAGCAAACCAAGTTCAGAAGGTATTGTGTTTAAATAGTCTTGACCTGCTTTGACTGTTGTTTTACAAGGTATTCGAAAATATTTGGCTTATACGGTTGTTCGTGTAAACCTCTGAGGGATATCTACTCCTAAATCGAGACTGACCTCTAATGTATTGTGTCGCCATTTTGCTGCGTCATATGTTTGATTTTTATAGGTCTGCCAGGAACCTGCGGATGGTCATGGATTTCCACCGGGCTCTGCCCGGTTTCTACCCACCATAATGCTGGCCACTGTCGTATATTATTGTGTATTATACGTAATATGTGAAATATTCTTGAATACAGATGAAACACCAATCAAATAAATAAACAAACAGATAAGTTGATTTTTGTGTGTCGGGAACCAATCCTGGTTTGCATATGTCGGGAACCAGGCCGTCACCGCTTAATGCTAGGCTCTTGATCCATCTTATATTACATCCATGATAACAGGTCAAATATCAGTTTTCCCCGTGTTATGTTGGCACAGCAGTAATCATACATCTACCTTGAAATCCACTGAATAATGTTTCGACCTGATTTTCTCTGAGATCTGTTTGTCACTCGTGGAGAACATTTGGCGTACAACATGGCATTTTCGGACGAAAGCTCTGAAGGGGCAGCCATGTTAAATAATAATGACAGTACGTCAGAACTTATTTGTCAAAATTTTGAAAAAATTAATCAGTTCAAAATTAATAATGCTTGTTTGGTTTGGGCATTTTTTCACATTCGTACGTAATGCAAATTTTTATTGAGATTTGAAAATAAGGCCGTGCCCACTTTTGTGGGGAAGATGGCAGTTCAATACACACAAGTCTGGATTCGGCCATTGTTGACGTAAACCCTAAGAGAGGCGACGTGGGTTACGACTGGTCACCGTAATGCACAAGTCGTTTTTATACAGCCACATGAGCGCAGTCGACCATTTATAAGAAGTAAGACAGACAAAGACTTCAGTATTTATTTATAAGTAAACTATAAAAATTCTACCATTGTGTTTAATCAAGGCATGACAACCTTTCTTACTGTAGACCATTGAACCAAGACATTTCATTTTATTTAGTGTTGTTCCGGCACAGGATCCCTCGCGGACGGTAGTTTTGTCTGCTTTTTATAGATACCATGTGATCGTCTATAGGGGTTGGTGTCTTTGGTCATTTGGCGGGATTCTCAACCTAATGATGGGCCCAGTCCGTCAGGCACTACCTCAGATATGTTTTTATCGACAAAACTGAAGTGCAATATTTTGATAGCGTTAAAAACCAAGTGAATAAAAAAATAAACCAATTTTATCACCACCTTCTTTGGGATTCGATAGATCAAGACTTTAAGCGAATGAGTTGATGAGCACGCCGCCGTCTTGGGTAAAATTCCAATTGGCAAACACTTCAGCGGAAGGAGCCGGGTTCAAACCTGTCATCTGCTCAGCCATGTGTGACCATCATATATTCGTTACAAAACTTTAAAAACACCAACAGTTCTCAAGTCACTGTTTGATTTCAAATTTTATTTATCTCTTTACAGTCAATTCTGAACATCTAGGCATATTGTGACACAATTCTAGCAAACCGCCACTTATATCTAGACCTAAAGAACATGTTAATCAACAATAACGTTTAAACATTTTGTCATTTAACAAACAGCATGTAGGCGTCTCATACTGAGGACTTTAACAAAACATATTATAGTCTACGAATTCGTTTCATATTTCGTACATCCCATTGTATTGCAACATGCATTTCCTCTTCACAGAAAGTAAGTGGGTCGAACATGAATATACACGTAATAAATGTTATCTTAAACAAAATGTAATATGACACACTTGGATACATGTGATATACATACACGTGATTAGGAATTATTGTCGAGATATCTCTCTGTACAGAGACGCTATGTTCCACACAGCTTCACATCTTGTTCATACACGTGTATTATTGAAAGCGCCATACAAGCGAGCCTCTTGGATTACATATAACATATAGGAATATAACAGACGACCACACATCTTACGTATGGAATTTTTCAACTTCAGCAAACTCACTCTGCATTTGTATGTATACATTACGTGTTGCAAAGGACTTGGCTGATTTAATACCGGTGTGGCATACAATCATACATTTATACACGTCGCAGTATGTGTTGTTCAATAAAAGCACTGTTTTAGTGTTGCACCGATGCTGTATCAAATAAAGATAAACATGAGGTAAGAAACCACAAATTATTATTACGAATGGTCCATTAAAACTGACGATGCCAGGCCACAGCAGAGGAGTACTTTTAAAAGTCTCACGCATTACTCCATAAAATGTGATTGAAGAACTGCCAATGTGTTGGAAGACTCTATTCTAACACACTGCATGCATCAAGCAATACATCAGCACCCTTCGAGGATGAAACAAGTCGTATTTTTACTGATATGAATTCTGAAGACGGCTATGAAGTGGAAATGAAAATTTATTACTTATTAAAGAAACAAATGTGCACTATGGCCACTCTGGCTAACTAAAACTTACAAATTTATTAAAATCTAAAAAATTCATAATTACACCCTCATGTGTTTCAAAAAAAACGTCAACTGTGTGCCAAATAGATCCTCACACGATAAGTTGTCTAAAGTTTTAATGTTGGAAACATATTCCTGTATTGATAAATCAAAAGAGCGACACGTAAACCTTATTTATTTAAAGTGATAGAAACCCCAAAAATATTTACGTCTTGTCAGAGCTTGTACACTGTAACGTACTTTCCGATATATTCCAGCATGTTTACATATGCATATTTTTATTAGTTTCATAGCACAGTGCAGTGTACAGCCAATAGCTTTTACTGTATATTGTAGATTTACAAGCGTCACTTTCCACGTAAAGGAATGGAATTGTTTTGAATCAACTATTGTGTGATATACAGTGACAATATGAAAGACTGCAGAACAGAGAGTAAAATCAGACCAGCGACGACAGATTGACAGTTGGCAAATGGTCACACGTTACCAGTGAAGTCGGAAACCTTGTCAGTTTACCCCAGTTAAGGTTTCATCCTAAATGTTCATAGAAGAGTTTGAGAAGTATTTGACCAGCAGACTGACTGTAATATTTAAACAACCGTTTTTCCCCACCAGAAGGAATAGTGTCGACAAATTGTTACCAACAAATGTGACAGAATCCGCCATGTCACGGTAACCACGACACAACCTATGTTATTTATCTCGTCACCAGATATTACACTTTCATCTGGTGCTGTGTCACAAGACTTACTGTGTGGAACTTAACGGTATGAAGTCGTTTTTATTCCAACCATGATCACATGAGGGACCAGCGGTATGCATGGCTATTTAAGTCAACATAAATCATCCATTCGATTCGCTTGATGGCAAGGGAAGGAAAGAAAATATAACATTTTAACATCACTAAAGGGTCATGATTTGGAGATCCTGTTTATTCCATAAATGAAAAGTCCAAACAAGGTACAAAATTAGTCCTCAAATCAGCAACATTATGCTGTCCTTTTCTCTGTTTCTACTAGTGTGTGCAGAAGTGTGGGGGAATTTAAGGCTGGACCGTCAGTCATTTGTCCTCAGACTAAGGCACAAAATTTGTACACGGGATAAAACATACAATACACAATATAGTTCAACTTTAGAACTGCCTTTAATAACAAGAGCATGCCTGAATTTTTGACATTATCATCTTTGAAATTAAAACTGAACCACGGGTGATACCTTTCAAACAGTCTACCAACATTACTTGTTAGCCAAAGGAATATCTCGAAAGGTCACCGGAAAAACCACGCAACGAGTAACGGCGAAGATTGAAGACGACAGGAGTGCGTCGCGTGCGGATCAACTTTTATGAGAAAGCAGCTGAAATGCATATACATGTACACATATGTGACAAGAACATTCAAGAACTTCAATTCTTACGCAGGAAGTTGGAGATGAAACCGATCAAGGATCTAATCAAATTATCTATGGCTACAGTTTGCATATCTTCGGACGTTTGCACTCATTGCACAAGACAAAAGGAGTTCGGCTGGTGTGTAGCTCTTGATTGGCTGAGTTTTATCAATGAACTGCCGTTCGCCAATCAAGAAAATCTCTGCATTGTTGACGAAAAATTGGAAATAATATTAATCTTAATCCCATTATTCCATAAAGGGAGTCACATTTGTAAGATATGTAAATATATATATGCAGTCACAACCTCACGGACAACAACTGTAATGGCCCTTAATCGGTGGCCATCTTAAAAAGGGCAGTATTTGTTGTAATACATGTGGTGTATTGCCTCTGGAATCCTGTATTTAATGTCAACTTTAACAAAACGGAACTCCTCCTCTATGGAATTATCTGTGGTGTATTCACAGTAAACCGGGCCGTTGGGGTATACACAGCAAACCTGAATGTAAGGACTAATTCCTGACCTAATCAAGGAGAGGAGCTTATTCCGGAACAGATCCTCGCACTCCAGCTGTGGTATTATCAGGAACAGTGTCAACTTTGTGTTAGCAGAGTTTAATCTATCAATGAAGCCTTGTACAAACTCGATGTCCATGAAGCCGGGCAACACAAGCACACTCAGGACTGATGGAAGCTTAGTGTCCTTCCTACTAAAAGGCGTGATGTCAACGTGCGTAAGATTGTCTAAGTGCGCCCATTGAAACGGGGCTCTCGAAATATACACATGTGATATTTTATGCTCCACACAACAGTTGGTCCTAACATACAACAATAAATTATAGTCAAAAGCGCCACACGATTCAAAAAATCCATGACTCACATAACTGTCGTAGTCCAAATAACTATCCTCACGAAAAGAACAAAATTCATAACCCCATGGAAGGGAATCATCAAGGTGCCATGGAGTAACAGTAGCATAGTACAGAACAGGTAGAGCTAAAGGATTTTTGAAGCCACTCATCTGAAAAGGTACATATATTCTTAACATGTCATCGTTCGCAGCCAGTACACTTAAAACTATATCTTCATAATACAATTTTAATTTGTCAAGCATCTCAATATAATCTAGTGTTTTGTTGAGTTCCATTCTCTTTTCATTTGTCAGACGCCCAACATATTTCTGGAATCCAGGTTTCAGTTTCCTGGAAACGGGACACTCCAGAATACACAGTAGACACCGACGTAGCCGTTCTCCCTGATCCTCAAGCTGGTACAAGAGCTTCATAACCATACCCAACCACCACCCATTATCTTCCAACGGTAGGCTCAGAAGGAACTCGTCTAAACTTGTCTGTGGGATGGTGGCGAGGTATTTAGCACAGTGATAATCCTGTATGGACCTATGTGGAAACCAACAGTAACCAGATGTTTGAAATCTGCACATTGTGAAATCTCTGTTCAGTAAACCGGATTTCAACAAATGTTCGCCCAATCCATCAGTGCAGAATTCCTGTATGAATTCTTCTGAGAAATCCTGTTTCTTTTCACTAAACCCTTTCCACGCCACCTCGCTGGCCTTGCTTAAAAGTTTTTCTGTAGTGACACCTTCTATATTTATCCTACCGACATACCGTTCCAAGGTTAACGTGATGACTTCTTCTAAAATAGCATTCTCATCATATGAAATATCGTCGCCCTTTTCTTCTGCCAGCTGACACAGTAAACATGTCATAAATGGGTTATTACACAGTTCTCGTAACGCCAGATATCTCTCATCAAAATCATTATCATCACTTTCTTTAGCATTTGCATCCCAAAAGTAGAGCAGGTTCAATAGAATGCCCGGTAATTCTTTATTCTGATCCTGAAAGTACTTACGGATGTAAGATTTGGCGTTTCCTCTTGTAAAGCCAGAAACTTCCAAATGAACACCGACATGTTTAACAAAATCCTTCACTGATTCTGTTCGTCCTGTCAAAATAATGTTTGTGTGGCGAAAAAATCTTCCCTCTAGTAGCTTCTTTACCTCCGTTTTGCCTTCTTCTGTTAGCTCGTCCACACCATCGATGATTAGCAAACCGTTTTTCCCACATCTCTTTATACATTGAGATATAGCCTCTTCAGTCATATCATAGTCTTCTGGAAAGAGTTGCTTCACTATGGACTGCTTCAAATTATCTCCGACAATTGATCGTGCTTCTACAAGTAACACCACATCAAAAGTACGTCCATGAATACAACTATTGTCAGTTGCCCACAGGAAGGCCAGTCTCCTGCATAACATGCTCTTTCCTATCCCCGCTGGACCTTGTATAAACGTTACACCTCTGCCATTTTCTTTAAACATCTGCCCAAGAAGGCCTTCTGTATCATCTATATCATTTGGTTGTTTCGCGCCATCACTGAAACAAAATATTTTTTGCATGATAAGTACTCTAATATAGTCTGGACCCTCAAACCATAAAACTTTACATATACAAGCAAAACCAAGTGCATTTTTTCAAAGCAACAGAGCGTCAGAATGGTGACAGAAATGGTAGTTATACACTGAATCTTTGATGACATTTTAAAGCATATAGTCAGACTGTGTTGATATTGTAGATATGGTGTGTTAAGCTGTACAACTCAAACCAATCAACCCATCTAAAACATGACTGTCCAGTGACGCCTCGATTAAATCAAGCCAGACACCACGTACAACGCTGCGCCTTTTTTTTCACTCTGTTTCCTGCCTTGATCCCACTGCTGCGCGAAAATATCCCAACCCGAACTTAAGAAGCCGACTTTGTGATTTCATCACATGCTCACATGTTCAAGTTCGTAAAGAAGTCCGGCACGTTGTCAGTAAAGTGTACCGTAAGCTCTTAAACACATGGCGACTTAACATGAAGGTTAGACCCATGGAGATAAGCCTTAAGCTTGGTGTTGTACTAAGTACATGGAATGCTGTGTTGTTTATACGGGAAGGTTTATCTTAAAATGGACTACAATGGTCTAGCGTACCTTCCGCTCTACCACTCGGGCAAGTTGTACATAGTTCAGTGGTGGAAGGCTATTGGAATTATTTGGACCTCACATTTTAACAGGACAGCAAACCAGATGCATGCTTGTTTTGTCCCCACTCGTAGAAGATGTGGAATGTGCTTGTATTTAGAAGATTTTACGCGCCATCGACAGTGTGTGTAGTCAACTATGCATCTTTTGGTTACGATTTCGTTTTTTTGCTCTCAGTTATCCGGAGAAAATTTAATGCCATTGGTTTCTGTACTTATATAAATATTCACCCAGTCAGGTGAATCGTACATGCTGCCTCAGGCCGGAAAACGTAGCTATATTCGAAATTAGTCTCTTCAAGGGAGATGACTCTGTCCAGCCTGTGGGCCATATCTCTTTTACAGATCCCAATCAATATGGCCCACTTACGCACACACGGCTGAATCTCAGCCAAACTGATGAATATCGCCTACAGGCCAAGTGTCTGTCTTGATTAAATACACAAGGTGCAGAGGCGGGTGTGCGCATGTTCCCACATTCAGTGAGCATTCAAAAATTGAGCATCAAAATAACATCTTTGTAGGCCATTAGTTAAATCTAAAGCACGAATTTAACACAAAAATATTACCAAAGCAGGAAGATGCATGTGTCTAACTGCATAGAGAACAATTTCAGCAGAATTTGAGGAAACAGAATGATTTTGAATTTTGAACGGTAACCTGTTTACACATTGTCCTACTGTACGAAGTCTACAATTCACTACGATAATGCTCTTAAGGATGAAAAATCATTCTCAAGTACAGCTAATGTTGCCTTCCTATCCGCCCGCGCGTGGGAAGGTTGGGTAGAGACCTTCGGATGGCCGTGGGTTTCCTCCGGGCTCTACCCGCTTCTCCCGTACCATATTGCTGGCTGTCGTCGAATAAGTGAAATATTCCTGAGTACGGCGTAAAGCACCAACGAAATAAATAAATAAATAAATAAATACATAAAAATCATTTGTTTTACTGCCATAACATAAAGAAGTTATATCTGGGTGTAACAAGATATTTGGTGTCACTGAAGTCATCTACGTACAAATGTTAGTTCTTCTTATCCAGCATGTTAAACATAAACTGGACGTGAAATTCATGTAAGCAGAAAATCCGGCAATAGAACGATTCACGGGTTATCAGATAGACTCGTGTTCACATGTCAGTAATATCATTTTAATTAACTTCACCTTAAGAAGTGGAAGTTTGCATTACATGAACTGTACCCCACGAACTAGCACACCGACATGCCATTAGAATTACAACCACCAATGATGTCGTTTCATAAAATCATGAAATATTGAAAAGGAGCTCCTGTCTGTCCACGTGACGTTAATCGCCTATATTTCAATAGCCAGGTCCCAGATTAATGAGATCGGAGTTTCAACTACTGCTTCCACGCAACCAGGTAAGGAATCAGGTCCGAATCACATACACAGAAATCTGTCATGTATAAGCAGATAGCTCTTTCGAGAAGCGCATCAGAACATATGGCATGTAAAAGTCACGTAGACATTCATGTCTATGTTACAACATTACGCACTTGCATCAGCCTAACATTCGCGTCATTTCAAGATTTCTATGTTTGTTTTTCAATATCTTCGGATTGAAATTAAGTCTCAGCCCATGTTAAATCATAGGTATAACAATGACTCACAGAATTTTGGCGAAATTGACTGAATTGTGTGTGAGCCCCGAGGACTATAATGCTTTCACATAACCACGTGGGTCACTTTTTCCCACAACCAGGAAATCTGTCATGCGCATTCCAATTAGTTATCTTTCTTACACATATATACGAGAACAGGTGGTTTTCATTGTAATTAGTTCAGTTTTCTTACATTCTACCTACTGTCCTTGTGTAAAGCCATAATCATTCAATCATTCCTTTTGTCCTTTTATCATCTATTATTATTTATCACATAACTGCAAAGTTATGTAGTGCCATGAAGCCATAACATATTTTGCGCATGTAAATAGCTACATACTATACTTTTTTACTATATTTCATTAGTTGGCAGAATTCAAAATATTTCATCACTTTAACTCAATTTTAGTGATTTGAATCATTTTTCTTTACGGATTTGGACTTAAAGTTCGTTGTTATACATCGGTAGAGATGACGGTGTAGTGGAACTATTTGTTCGTGTTGGTATCACCTGCAGTAACCGGTCTGAGGCAGGCTGCAGTTTGTTTACATATAAATAATGTCACAGACCCTGACCGTACGGTGTTCGGGTTTTTTTTCCCCTTCTTTTAATTATCTCAGTTATGTTGAAAACAGAATCTTATACTTGTGTTGATTTCATACGAATGTTATGAAACTCATTGAAATTTCTTCAACGAGTTTCACAACCTTCATACAGAACCATCACAACTGCCAGATCCTCTGTTTATCATCCACCTAGTAATAAAGTTCATAACTAGATGGTACTCTTGGAGAGAAACTTCACAAACCCAATTCTTACCGATTATTCAACTTTTGCTTGAAACCCTTCACCAGTTTCAGATTTGTGTAGACATGGTCAAAGTCCATCTCTACCCAGTCGCACCATGGTATCGGATGAAAGTGGGACAACTGGTCAGTGTACCATGATTTTAGCTCTTGCTGAATCTTGCCCAGGTCATCTACAGAGAAGAACGACATATCGAATAAGACAGAGCAACTGTAGACAAAACTTACCTTTGTTTAGACAAGTGCATGTATATTCGTGGCATACATGTAATTCTTTATTTATTGCTTTTTTTTCTTGAATAATGTTCTTTGCCTTTAACAGTATTATCGTTATTAGAGATTACACTTTCTTAATATATAGCACAGGTTCTAGTGCTGAAATTGGTTGAGACCTATCCCGGTTTCGAACAAAGGACCTCAGAGTCAGGCACCAAATCGCCAGTAATACATGTCAACCATCTAGACCACTCGACCAACCAGCCTTCTACAAAATAGAGGGTAGTTGACCGGTAGACTTTACAGCGAACATGTATTACCCCTCTGATGATCAGAAATGACGCAGCTCTCTTAGCTGACCATATCAGATTTGGAGATGTCATTTAGAAAGTGAATTTAGGTAACAGTATTATCGTTATTAGAGATTACACTTTCTTAATATATAGCACAGGTTCTAGTGCTGAAACCGGTCAACTACCTTCTATTTTTGTAGAAGGCTGGTTGGTCGAGTGGTCTAGATGGTTGACATGTATTGCTGGCGATTTGGTGCCTGACTCTGAGGTCCTTGGTTCGAAACCGGGATAGGTCTCAACCAATTTCAGCACTAGAACCTGTGCTATATATTAAGAAAGTGTAATCTCTAATAACGATAATACTGTTACCTAAATTCACTTTCTAAATGACATCTCCAAATCTTCTTTGCCTTTGTCAAGAATTTAATGTTCAGACTGCAGAGGCCATTTCATTGAGTACGAAACCAGATCATCAATCCACCATGGCTAGAAAGGTCTATCACATACCTTTAAACTATAGGCTAACAAAGTGAGTCCAACAAAAATTTGCCCCCCCCCCCGAAACTCCCAAGGAACAAAGATTAATTGCATGTAATTATATAATTTAAATCAGTCTATAAGTAAGTTAATAAATGTTTTACTCTGTCGCAGATTGGCAGTGCTAGGACATGTATAGGGAAAAGCTAGGTTTTGTGTTTTTGGAATAACTTTTGTACTAAAATGTAACAAATTTGGATGGTGCCCAGTCTCTGTCTCATGTATTTTGCCTGTGATCTTTTCCAAATACTCTCCTGCTCTTGTGTCGTGTTTCGAAGTTGTTTTAGCTTATGGTATCTCCCATCCTGATGTAACAGTGTCAGCATATCCAGACTCATGCCTATTATAAAGTGCCCTTCTTTATGTCCCCTGCTGTGACAATTGTAACTCGAACTAGCCCGGTCAATGTCACCGCAAAAGAAGCCTCTGACACTCATTGTCAATATTTCGTCATTATCCCTGCTGCTATCACCGCCACTAACCTGGATGCAATCATTGCCATTAAACAAGATGCTCTCGCTGGCACTTAATGCAATGCTGTCACTACCACTAAACACAATGTTGTCACTGACACTAACCTGGATGTATTCACTGCCATTAAACACGATGCTGTCAATGCTACCAATATTGCTGCTTCTACTATACCACTGATGAAGTTACTAAATAAACTGTTGTCCCTACCATTAAACCCCCTCCTACTACTGCAAGTTGCGCCGCTTCCACCAGCTGCTACTATCATCGCCGTTATCACTGCCAGTGTCACTGAACGCCGCAATGGCCACTCCCACCGCTGACACAACTGCCACTAACCCACTGCCGTCAGTGTAACTAGTCCAGCTGCAGTCAATGTTAGTAGCATCTTTCCGGGCATTGCCACTAACACTGCTGTCGTCAGTCACAAACAAGGATGTTGTGACTGCCATTAACATCTCTGCTTTCACTGCCACTAACACCCCTGTAGCCACTGCCACCTCTGTTGCGACTGCCATAAACCCCCCTATTGTCACGAAAAAAATATACCGTTGCTGACTCTAACCTCGCTGCAGTTATTGTGACTAACACTGTTTCTGTCTTTTTTTTTATTAAATTCCATTGTGTTTTATCACCACTCTTACCATAAATGTTCAGAGGCTGTAATGTGGTACTAAATGGCGAATCCGCCGGTCATAATGCCTCAATCAGTCCGCTGACACGTGTTCAAATATACCTCGCCCACGTTGTGTGGACCAGAAAGACATGAGCACGTTATTACCTGACGATGTAACTGTATATGAATAATAAGTAATCAGCGGCAGCAATCCAAATTTATTGACTTCAGAACTTGGCCGTTTAAATACATTTATTTATTTATTTGATTGGTGTTTTACGCCATACTCAAGAACATTTCACTTATACGACGACGTCCAGCATTACGGTGGGAGGAAAGCCGGCAGAGCCAGCAGGAGCCCGCAGGTTGCTGGTAGACCTTCCCATGGACTTGCCGTTTACATATAGGTGAAGAAGTCTAATACATTGTTAATGTTTCTACTCTTACCCGACATCTGTACGTCAACTTCACCTTGGTGCACTTGATCTGGACTTGGTGGGCAGGGCCATTGTAACTGGTCATACAGATTGCGATCTGCTAGACGAATCTCTTCACAGCACTTCTCAATTACCTTGTTCGGCTTTTGACACAGCTTGTCTACAAACCTGTCACAATTCAAAGATATATTTAAAAATAAAATAAATCCTATTTTACTAATGAATGTTTACATGTGTGGGTTTATGCCAACATCCGCGTCAGCCTGGTGATAAGAAGTTGATTTGAAGGTCTTTTTAGTTATACATTACTTGATTGAAGCCTTCGAAGGTTAACATTATAATTCTGTTTTATTAACCGCATGCTCGCAAGGGTTGTTTTTTCAGGAGGTAATAATTCCACCATTTTGTGGTTGTTCATCCTCACAATGTTACTACACAAAATGATGCAGGGACAGCGAAAAAATCTTACGGCGCGGAGCGGTAACAGTACATTTTCACGTTTCCAAAAAAATACGTGTTTTCTGTAGACGTGAACTACCTTCTCATCTGCTGGTATTCGACTTCATCCTTTTCGATTTCCTGAACTTCATAATCCGTCAAAATTTCTGCTTGAAGTAAGTGATCCCGGATACCAGAGAAGCAGCCATTCTTCACCAAGACACAACGGTTCTGGTTAATTAACCATTTAGACTTCTGTTAAACAAAACGAAGAGATCAAAAGGGTGTTTTTTAAAGAGTAAAATACATGCATAATTCATACATCATTGAGATCAAAATCACAAACACAACATTAGAGAAGCTATACTCTGGTTATATTGGTGTCACATATCAATACCTCGAGGCAGTGAGGCAGCCACACAGTTTAGGATATGTAGACACCATACATGTGTCAACAATGCGGTCGCTGTGAGTTCAAGCCCAGTTCATGCTGGCTTCCTCCCGGCCGTACGTGAGAAGGTCTCCCAGCAGTTGGCCAATTGTCGTGCGTTTCCCTGGGAAATGGTTTCCTCCCGCCATAACGCTGGCACCCGTCGTATAAGTGAAATATTCTTTGGTACGACTTAAGACACTAATCAAATAAATAAACAAATACGTGTGACTTGGCCGCGGGGGCCACATGTGGCGTGTCTTGTCAAAGGAAAACATTCCCTTAGCTATATCTGAAAATATCTTTACTGATTTTTTCGAATATTCCTTTCACCGAATTAAATGCAGTCAAACAGTTTGTATGTATGGTTTGTATTATTGGCCATATTGATAATGTGTGTCTACCGTAATCCCACGCCGACTTTTTTTTGGTCCTAAAACACAACTTAAATATCACGTTGGTTTTTTCTGTACAAAGGGATACATTAGAGGAGTAGGGTCCACTGGAAATTTATTCAAAGCAAAACATAAAAGTGTACAAAAAGTTTTTGACACACATCATCAATATATCCCATACTACAGACCATAAAATCAAAGCGTTTGACTACATTTAATATGGTGAAAAAACAATCTGAAAAAATCAGTGGAGGTCTATTCTGATACAGTTTTTAATGATCTTTTTACTTAACATTACTTCAGTTTTACCAGGTCTTTCCCATAATTAAAGCCTCCTGTTATGTTCGGGCTTCCGTATCATGCTTTACAATTTTAATAATACACTCCACTCAAGAAATATTCATTTTTCCGAAACTGACCCTCACTAACATTGATTACAGTGATAATTTGACACAAACTGTGTCTAACTTTAATACCACATGTGTTTAACTGTGTAATGGTTTCGTTCTCTTTCTAGCAGAGATTTTTAATGACTTTAAATACAGTTTAAATTGAAGTTAGATACGAAGCGTGACAATATTAAAGCTAAAACTATATATCCTACAAAGATACAGGCTTAGGAGAAAATCTAGGTAAAGTTGACCTTTATGTGTCTGTACCATATGGGTATAGGTGTCGTCAGGAGCTGACGTTGACATTGATCAACCTACTACAAAACAAGGAGGTTCTCATTGTCATGACGATGTTGTAGTTGCCATTGCAATTGTTGTTGTCGCCCGTATTGAGGACGTTTCTGTAATTTTACACCACCGAATACTCCAGCAGGCCTACATTTCCCACACAGTTGTATGTCCTATCATTTGTTTGTGAATGTCACACCCTGTATGTCTCTCCACCTGTTCATAATTCATAAATCAATGAATGGTCGGCTGTCTTTGATTTTTATTCCACTGAGTAACCCAGTGCACGACTTCTCTTGCCAACCCGAATGTAATGCCTGTCTGTTTGCCATCAGCAGTGTGACATTTGTGCTTGTCAGTTGTCATCAGGCTAAAAGTATGATCAATTGCTTGTCCGGAATAATGAATCCATAGCTTAGCTCACTACATGTCTGTGAATATCGAACAAGTGCACATCACTGTATTGGCTGTTATTCTCAAACCACTGTATGATCAATTTACTATGTGTTATTCTCAACAGACAAAACGATCTTTTACCTGTCTGTTGCTCTTAAACCACTGGTATCCCGAAATTTGGCTGTCGCCCTCATCACACTTCGGAAACTTTGAACTTGTTCCTGCAAGGAGAAAAGTCAACACAACGACTACACTTTAAAAGTGGAAACTAAATTAATATGTTTATTTCTAAGAAACAATAAATGCCGTCATTTAATTTTTATAAATGTACAACTGTATGAATTACTGGCTTTTGAGTGGTCTTTTTAAATACACTTAAAATTATCACTGATTAAAACACAGTTAAGGTGAGAACAGAGATTTCCATTGTATTAACAATGTTACCAACCATGGGAAAATAAAGCTTACCGTTAGCTTGGTCTGAATGCCTCTTTGTGGGCCGATTGACAGCTGCTGACTGAAATTACAGAAGATCCAGGGTCTCTGACAGATCTGGGAACCTCCTTAGCGTGACTTAGGTTAAGCGTACATTTGTGATAACAGTTAGTAGCCTTATGGTTAGCGCGATGTGGCACCGGACTTCCACAATCTTAATGACCAATTTGGCTAGAAATTATTAGGAAAAAACCTTCACGTCGTATGTCGTAGATCGAGAGAAATATACACTTCGGGACAGAAAAACGAGTATCCATTTCACTCAAATGTCTCCTTCCGATTTCACACTTATCAAATGCAAGATGGTGGGACTCAAATTTCAAACTGTCGAGTGATGTGACCCTTACACAAGCCTCAATATATGGGGGAACACGGTGGCTATGTAAACTTTGAGGTTCACCATCGAGAAGACGTCAAGTCGATCATATTTCATGATGCCGAAACATAGTGACGTGAGGGTACTAAAATCCCCAAACCGTATAGGCATTTGATTAGCCGTTTGCCAATCAATGGTTGAATTTGCTTAAATAAAATGACATATGTTATCTCCATATGGCAATAAGATTTGACATTATGGTTAGTCGTCGAGCCACCTAGATAACATGACATGGAATTTTAAATAACAAAATCTGTGCGTTTGATTGGTATAAAATTTCATTTGAGTTTGTATTGTAATTTTGGGTTCAACGTCGTACTCAACATATTTTCGGTCACATTAAAATGGTGTCTCCTGGCAGCGGGTATCGTACGTACATTTTTGGTTTTGTCACTGACATTTTTGAATCTCCCACACTTTCAAATGTACATGGATAGACTCTTGAATTAAGAAACTTCCAAACATAAATGTCTCACCTTGAGAAGTGTTTGGTCCTCGTCCTGGATGGAAGGTTCTCCAACTTCATTGGCCAAAACAATGGTGTGGTGTAGAAGTAATCGTCCGTTGTTTATATCCACTGGTAGCCCCGCCCTGACTAGTATCTCGTTCATTGACTCATCAGTCAGGTTATGAAACTCTTCCCTAAGATCATCAAACGTCATGTCTTGGATAGGTCTTGTGGGCGAAAGGCGTGCAAGCTCATTTCCTGATCGTAACTCTTTTACTCGCGTTATTAAAGGCAAGAGGTCCTTCCCCTTGAGGGAATAGCTTTCTTTGAGTATCACAGACATAGTGATTATCACTGCAACAACAAGAAAACGCAGCTGGCTGATTCATAAATCTGGATTTTATGGGCTTGCTCATAAATATATGAATCTTTGTAAAACTGGGATGCAAGTACAGTAGGCCATGTTTTTCAATATTTTAACAAAAACTGTCGTCAGTGATATATGCAACTGGGTCAATGATTCAGTTGCTCTCTTCTGATGCACATGTAGTCTTTAAAGATTTCATCATCTTGAAAAATATATTGTGGCGGTAAACCCCATGGTGCCAACCATTCATAAAGTAAAGAAAATATACAGCAAGCGATTATTTCCCTCGTTCGACCGCCCACTGCATAAAGTCAGTCTGTAATGTTGCCAAGCTGGGATCATTTGAAACATTTCAGAAGTTCACAGATGTTCAAGATAGTTTTACGAGTACGTATGAATTTCAAAAACAGTACGGTTTACAGGAATTCATATGACGTTTTTAAGGGCAGGTTGTCGTCTGACGAAGCGTACGTGCGACTGTTTTACGATCACACGGACCGTGAAACGATATTTTATGCCTAGCATTAGCTCTTTTTCTTTCCCGAAAGTAGTAAGCCGTTATTGAGTGTGGGAAAAGTGTTTAATTTTTGTTTTATTTTCACTGGTGTTTAACGCCGAACTCAAGACTAATTCCCACTTTATACGACGGCGACTAGTATTATAGGGGGAGGAAACAAGGCAGACCCTGAGGAATCCACGACGATCCGCTGACTGCTGGCAGAACTCCCCACGTACTCAGGGAAAATACGAACGGCAACTCTATCATTATAGGTATACTGATTGTAGGAATATTTAATGACTAGCATTAGGTCTTTTTCATCCTCGGAAGTAGTTAACCGTTACTGATCATGGGGAAACAGCAACAAAGACCAGCTATCTATCACTAAGGAATAGCAGGGAGGATCGACGAAGAACAGGGCTGCCACACACGTCATGAAGGTTCGGACAATTCCATGTCGCTACTAAAGTGGGGGTTTGGTTCGTGCTGTTAGAACGTCTGCTTTCCTCAAAGTCTATTAATACAGCCTTGGTAGTTTTGTAGCATAACATGTAAATTGATATAATTAAATTTCCCTTGCGTTCAACCCGTAATGAGGAATCGCATTGGTCATTTTTTGCTCTCATATATCTCAATGAATGTAAAAATATTTACACCTCACCAACGAGTACAAACTATGCTTTCACTAAAAGTAAAAATAAACAGAATATATCTGCGTGAAAAATGCATTTCCGCGGCAGGCGCAGACAGATTTTAGCACAAAAATGATTATCAAAGAACCACTGAAGACCTCCTTGAGTACCTAGATATACTGAAACAAACACAATACAGTTCTTTCTACTCAGGTTCAAATTTACGATGAAGATCGTTGTGAAATGGAGAATGGAAAATAGTACCCCTTCAATTGAATGACAAAATGCGACACTTTTAAGCAGATGCTTAATCCGAATATACCGATGAGACATCAGTTGTGATGTCTGTTGAATGGGCGTCTGAGTCTTATCATAAAACACTACGAGAAATGTGAGCTCGATGGGGAAAGTTCTTCCGTTATTTGGGCTATTCGCGCCAGAGGGCGAGTGTGTTCTATTTATTTATTTATTTATTTATTTGATTGGTGCTTTACGCCGCACTCAAGAATATTTCACTGATACGACGGCGCCCAGCATTATGGTTGGGAGGAAACGGAGCAGAGCCCGGGGGAAACCCACGACCATCCGCAGCTTGCTGGCAGACCTTTCCACGTCCGGCCGGAGAGGAAGCCAGCATGAGCTGGTCTTGAACTCACAGCGATCGCATTGGTGGGAGGCGTCGGTCATTGTGCTGCGATAGCGCGCTAATCGACTCAGCCACGGAGGCCCCGCGTGTCTTCTATGAGCTATTCCTAAATTGCGGTTCGGTAATTTACATCACAGTCGTGGCGTACAGTAATTTCAAAGTGAGTAAATTGAAGAAGAGCTGATTTGCAGAAATGCCCTCACTTCCGGTTCGAAAGAAGTTTTGATTGAAAGTCAAGTGCAGTGGCCTTATTTTTGCAAAAGTTGTACTCACCAAAGATTTATTTAATTATTGAGTAAAAAAGCTTGAAGTATTTTTATTTTAGTTTGGGTTTTATTTTAACTGTTCATGCAAGTATTTAAGAAGTAACAATTTAGAACCCCTAGCCACAGGTAGGTTAAAAAAATAGTTATGTTGAATGCAATTCGTTAGACGTCCCCGGTCTAGTATTACTTAAGCTGCTGTATTGTCAGTACATTTAACACATATGTACACAATAACATGAAAACAATGCAAAGGAACAAGATTTCAGGGATGCTCAGTCCACCAGCAGAATCTCGGTTTATGCACGAATTTGTTTCGTTTAAATTGTGGTTAATATTCCATTTTATATAAAGTCTCCCATGTTCCATACTAGCATTGCTTTTGCCAGTGATGCCTAACACCACTCGCTCTACAAACTGACTACACATTTTATCCCACCCTACACATACAGCATTAGCGAGTGTGTGTAGGGTGGGACAAAATTTTCGGCGCAGTTCAAGGCATTTCAAGACATGGCGGACGTTAGCTCGACTTGTTGATCACAAAGTTAAACGGCTGGATTACTCGTAGAAGATTGCTTACAGATGCTGGTTTTGGAATGTTCACATTTCTGGTAACGTTAGAAATCGGCTCAAAGCAAATGTAAGGTAGAATTCAAGCTGTTATTTGTAGTGAAAGTGGACTTCTATGGAACCGATGCTGGGCGATACGGTAACGTACGAAGGCGACAAGCAAACTGTGTTAAGATAGGATAGACCCGATGGTCAGGATACACGATGCATCTTGTTTCTCGTTATGAATAAAGACATTTTGTACACTAAAATACTTAATGCCCCTGGTTTGACATTAAATGTACCATTTGGCAAGTAGTAATGTATACTTACGATGTTAGCCTTGTCTTCCCGTAGACACTTTTGTGTGATTACTGAACATCACATACTGGGCTTGCAGAGTAGATCGCAGCGTCCCAACACAACGCGACGACATGTTGTATTACATGTGCGCCTACTTATTCAGTGTATTATGTCCCACTCTGTAAGGTGTCGTGTGCAAATGTGAGAATAAGACTTTTAAATCCATATCTATGTCCGTGATGGGGTGGAGGGGGAGAAGGCATATGTTATAAGGACGGGTGCCATGGTTTATGCAGATGCCACGGGCAACCGTGATGATAAATGCCACACCGCATAGATTACGAAGAGTACTGGACTATTTATGGGGGGCGATGATTTTGGGGAGGTAAGGCCGAGTTTGTATGAAAGGACAGTCGGCATTATGCTGGCTTAAACAGACTACATTTTATTGAAAGTACGCACCACCTGAAAGGAAATTTCGTGCTGCTTCTAAATGAAATCTTCACTATGTTTTGGGCATTACAGTGATTAAAACGGAAATAAAGACTGAGGTGCTAAGGTAAACTTTTTTAACCACTTTAAAGCACAGTGACGTCATTGGTCCTAAATAGGCGCAGACTGCAAACTGTAGATAGTCAGTGGAGCGAGGCTTCTTCTCATTATATGGTTTGGTTTACATGTACACTAAACCAGTTTGTGCTGCTCTGGGTCAGCCGTAGACTTGACATGATCAAAGGACGGAGACAGCGCTGCATACTAATGTTTCTTCATCGGATAGCGTTTATTTGTAATAAAATTGTCCCTGTGCACCACATACTGGGTTTGCAGAGTAGATCGCAGTGACTCACCACCTCGGGACGACATCCTGCATTATATGTATACCTACTTACACATTGTATTACGATCCAGTATGTAAGGTGTCGTGTGCAAATGTGAGAATAAGACTTTTAAATCAACATAGTGTAGATTCCATAAAGATCTATGTTCGTTATGGGGAGAGAAGGCGTAGGTTAAAAGGTCGAGTTTGTATTGGACGACTTCCTGCAATATGACAACGTATGTTACGTATGTCACCTTTATATAGTCGCCAAGTGTAACCGTGAGAATGAAGGGCTCGCTGTATAGAATACAAAGATTTCTGGACTGGTTATTTGAGCGATGGTGTTGGGGAGGTAAGGCTGGGTTTGTGTGAAACGACGTCTCCTATTGTGGGGACTTAATAGAAGAGACCATATTTTTTAAAAAGTATGCATCATCTGAAAGGCAATTTCGTGCCCATTCTAAATATAATCTTTATTACTTTTGGCCTCCCTAAGCCATGTTTCAGTGACGACACAGCATTTTCACGGGGTCTTTCTCACCCATCTAGAAAATAGAATAACTGTCATTTGTAAATAAAGCACATATGGCCATTGCACTCTCACAAGAGTTTGCTCAAAAGTTGTTTGATTTAAATTGCCAGAGGCTTATTTCTAAATAATGAGAGTGCTTTTTTTCCTTACTAATGATAGTATTTTCCTTTTTTTACGCAGGTAAAAAATTTTCATAACCCCCCCCCCCCGCGAAAACAAAAAGCGAGGGCACGATAGTATAACTAGCTGTGACAACACGCTTATGAACGAAAAGCGGGAGTCTGAATCACTCACAGAACAGTGGTGCCTTCTGGGGAAATAACTCCTGGCGGGTGAGACTGGGCTGGCTAAAAATTGATGTCATAGCTTCACTGTGTCCAACAATCCACAAGGAAATTATTGAAACCGTAAGATTTTGCAAATATCAGTACCTACCTCACTTCAAACGATTTTATGATTTAAAGCTTGGTTTGACACCCCCCCCCCCTCCATTTTGTAACTGTGATCTCGAATTCCTTCGGCGCTGGACACCGATTCTTCAAACTTCTCTACAGATGAAGCTGCAAATGTGTGTAATTCCACAGCCTAGTTCCAGTTTACACTCGCCCAACAGTATCGTTATAAGCGGTCACAAAAATGAGACTTTCATGCGACATTACACGATGGGGAATGCCCCATAAGTAAGAAGAAGATCATCTGTGTTCTATTTTGTTATTTATTGCTCAGTCTGGTGAGCACATCTGCCGCGAGTCCACAAACATTGCTCAGCCTGGTGAGCACAAAAAGCGTGCTGTCGTCATCCCTTCTCGCGCCACACCAATTACTTCCTCTTCGTTTGTTCAAAACGCGACAATAATGCTCGTCCTCATCCACCCAGTTGCGCAATTCCACTAATTTTTGCGTCATCTGGATTCATATCTCATTCAACTTTATACAATCGTCTTACAATTTTTGTACAATGCCGCCATCGTTGAACCCCTGCCTGTGGCCGATAAAACTTTCAGCTTCTGTCGGTCTGCCATCGTGACGTAACGAGAACATTGTTGGGTTTGATTTCTATGCATGTTTCATTGATAATATTTGTGGGCCTCCTTTCGCGAAATCAAACGCGCCTTAAAAGTACAAGGAGTTTTTCAAACATGTTACATAAACAAATTGTCTGCAATTGTCTTTGAACTTATTTATAAGTATTGAGTGTAATATTTTTAGGTTCGTTGTTTTATAAAATATGTAAAGAAGACACGCATGACACTTTATCTAGTCACACCCATGCCACTGACATAAACTTCCCCAAGACTATGACAGTACAACCTTCTACATATTAACAGAAAGGGAAGAGCGAATGTTTTCAGTCCTGCTTTTTTCCAATCTGCTTTTTCCAATTTCGAAATAGAAAGGCTCCAACACATGTATTTCCTAATGATATGTTAGAATAGAAATAAAACGTAGCGTGCCATGTTCAAATCACCTAAGATAACACACAGTAGATAGACGCCTGTGGCCCCTCGTTCTCGCACAGTGGACAAAGCTCGTCTGCTGTGTGTTATCTAGGTGACTTGAGCATGACAAGCTACGTTTTATTTCTTAAAGAGAATACTGTTTTATACAGGAATGCTAAACCACACGGCATAGAGAGTATAACCACAGCAACGAGGACAGTGTGAAAGCTGCCAAATTCTCACACGTAACCAGTAAAGAACATATACGATTTTTTGTCTATTCACCTCGGTCAGGGTTGTATTTTATTCTAACTCTTCGTGTAAATGCGTAAATGGTAGTAACTCACACGTCCCCTATCACAGAAGTCATAACGTTGTACTCGTGATTTCGTTTTCACTGTAATTGGTCCATACACGTACGCCACGTTCATGTGAGCTCACAGACATTGCTACTTTAGAGAATGATATTCTAATTACGCAAAAAACAAAATGACCTCAAACACTCCTGAGATAAAACAGACGGATGAAAACCATGGGAAAGGTAAGAAAACATACATCATGTAGTTTTATTGTCCAGATTTGGGTAAATGTTTACCCGTCAAAGAAATGGAATTTCCGAGTTAATAATCACAAGATTCGATTGCAAAAACAACAAATAACTCCCACAGAACGAAGACAATATATAGACATAACATTTGAGAAAAACTTAGTCGGACCTGTGACATCTGTGAGTTTTAGAACTTCTTTAGAAATATGTCATTACTTTGAAACGTTGTCTGCGTCTTTTGAGCATGTTCAGTTTATGACTGACCCAGGGCAGGATAAACTCGTTTATTAAACCAAACCGCATCGTGAGCAGAAGCCTCACTCTACTGACTCTCTACAGAATGTTGGCTGTGAATATTTAGGATGTAGAAAAAAAGCTTAATGGGTTACGGAGTTTCGGAGAATAGCCACGCTCATTAAAATTAACTCTAGTATAAGATTACAGAAAAGAGAGTACAACCAGAGCACAAGACTACAGCACAGAGAGTAAAACCAGACCACAAGAATGGTGTTGTCAGTTTACCTCAGTTTGGGTTTTATTCTAAGTGTTCATGCAAGTGTTTAAGAAGTAACAACTTAGACCCCTAGCCCCAGGTAGAATTAAGTAAAAAAAAAATAGTTATGTTGAATGCAATTCGTTAGACGTCCCCATTCTAGTATTACTTAAGCTGTTGTATTGTCAGTACATTTAACACATATGTACACAATAACATGAAATCGATGCAAAGGAACAAGATTTCAGGGATGCTCAGTCCACCAGCAGAATCTCGGTTTATGCACGAATTTGTTTCGTTTAAATTGTGGTTAATATTCCATTTTTAATAAAGTCTCCCATGTTCCACACCAGCCTTACCTTTTGTCAGTGATGCCTAACACCACTCGCTCTACAAATTGACTACACATTTTATCCCGCCTTACACATACAGCATTAGCGAGTGTGTGTAGGGTGTGACAAAATTTTCGGCGCAGTTCAAGGCATTTCAAGACATGGCGGACGTTAGCTCGACTTGTTCGATCACAAAGTTAAACGGCTGATTTACTGCTTAAAGGTCGCTGACATATGCTGGCTTTAAATGGAATCGTCTCAAAAAAAAATGTCAGGTAGGATTCAAGTTGTTATTTGTAGTGAAATTGCCCCTGTGGACTTCTGTGGAACCGATGCTGGGCGATACGGTAACGCACGAAGGCGAGAAGCAAACTGTGTTAAGACAGGATAGACCCGACGTCCAGGATACACGATGCATCTTGTTTCTCGTTATGAATATAGACATTTTGTACGCGAAAATACTTATTGCGCCAGGTGTGACATTAAATGTACCATTTGGCTTGTAGTAATGTATACTTACGATGTCAGCCTTGTCTTCCGGTAGACACCTTCGTTTAATTACTGAACACCACATACTGGGCTTGCAGAGTAGAGCGCTGCGTCTCACCACCACGGGACGACATCCTGTATTACATGTACGCCTACTTATACAGTGTATTATGTCCCACCCTGTAAGGTGTCGTGTGCAAATGTGAGAACACGTCTTTTAAATCCATATAGATCTATGTTCGCTATGGGTTGGAGGGGCAGAAGGCGTAAGTTATAAGGTCGGGTTTGTATTGGACGACTTCCTGCAATGTGAAAACGTATGTTACGTCCCACTCTTTATGCAGTTGCCACGAGCAACAGTGACGATAAAGGTCACACCGCATAGCTTACGAAGAGTTCTGGGTTTTTTATGGAGGGCTATGAATTTGGGGAGGTATGGCCGGGTTTGTATGAAAGGACAGCCGGTATTATGATGGCTTAAACAGATCACATTTTATTGAAAGTACGCACCACCTGAATTGCAATGTCGTGCTGCTTCTAAATGCTATCTTCATTATGTTTTTGGCATTACAGTGAATAAAATGAAAATAACGATTGATGTGCAACGGTAGACTTTTTCGGCCATATTTAAGCACAGTGACGTCACAGATCCTAAATATGCGCAGCCAGCATACTGTAGAAAGTCAGTGGAGCGAGGCTTCTTCTCACAATATGGTATGAGTTACATGTGGACTGAACGATGCTGGGCGATACGGTAACATACGTAGGCGACAACCTAGCTCTGCTAAGAGAGGACATACCCGACTTCCCGGATACACCATGCATCTTATTTCTCGTTATGAATAAAGGAATTTTTTACACTAAAATACTTGATGCATTGGGTATAACATTTAACGTGGCATTTGGCTTGTAGTAATGTACACTTACGATGTCAGCCTTGTCTTCCCGTAGACACCTTTGTTTGATTACTGAACACCACATACTGGGTTTGCAAAGTAGATCGCATCGTCTCACCATCACGGGACGACATCCTGTATTGTATGTATACCTACTTACACATTGTATTACCATCCAGTCTGTAAGGTGTCGTGTGCAAATGTGAGAATAAGACTTTTAAATCCCGTAGTGTAGATTACATAGAGATCTATGTTCGTTATGGGGGGAGAAGGCATGGGTTTTAAAGTAGGGTTTGTTTGGCATGACATCCTCCGATATGACATCAGTATAAAAAAAAATTGCCAAAAAGTAATGACGACCATATTTCGAATCAGAACAAAATTCTCATCCAGATGATTTGAACTTTCTAAAAATGTGGTTTGTTCTTTTAAGCTATGTTTCAGTCTGTAAGTGTGAGCTGTGTACAAATGTGAGATTAAAACTGTGGCGCTTGACTATAGCCTGTTTCTTTTAACTTGTCGCCTAGATTCAGCTATTTCATCGATGCGATCGCTGTGAGTTCAAGTTCCGCTTACGCTGGCTATCTTTCCGGCCATATGTGAGAAAGCCCACCAGCAACCAGCGGGTGGTCGCGGGTTTCTCCCGGGCTCTGTCCGGTTTTCTCCCACCATAACGCAGGATGCCGTCGGATAAGTGAAACATATGGCGTAAACCACCAATCAAATAAATGAGTAAATATTAAGGAACATATAATCTCAAGATTTGGAGATAGCAATACTTAATATCAAACTCAATTCACAGTTGATATGTGAGTAGAAGCCCACATTTTGTGAATGCAGCAGTGCAACAGATACTCTAGCACTGAAAATATAACATCAGTAAAGGTCTGCCTCATTACAAGGCTCACGTTGTCACATGACAATACATAAATAATAACATTTATGACCTGTTATTTACCCTAAATAATTTATTAAAAACTCGTAAAACTCCTTCCCGCCTTTAACAAAGGGGTCCAAAGCCGTGTGCTTCTTTGTTCTTTCTTGGATTACGTCACTCCTCTAGGTGCATATGTGCTCAAAAAGCACTTTACACGTGGTACACAAACACAGCAGCGTCAAAGCAGAAAAACGATGCCACTTGTGTAGGCCGTCAGATCCTACTGTTCTAGGACAATTTACACCAGAGGTATAACTGGAAGTGGTTTGTTGCTACTATTGCATTTGGCATGGGAGTCCAGGTTGATGATGTGTCTATAATCCACTGAGGATCATCGCACACCACTCTCGACTACAGGCAGTCCCAGAAATGACAAGCAGGAACTATAAAGCTTCGGTATATACGCTTAGCGCGGTTGGAACTATGAACGAGACTAAACAGTGAATAGCCATTCGTACAAAATGCCGTTACAAAACAAACCTTCATCCGCTATTTTCAATTTTTTTGATGAACAAGGACTGGATTGAACTTAAAAACTCGCCATACCAACAGCTTCGTATTTATTTTCTTCCAATTATGCATGAGTAAAAACGTCTTGAGTAATGTGCTGCCTCACCCCGAAGGGCTTTAACAGATCATATAACCACGCAAAGCTCTGCAACAAGTCGCCTTTATTGCCGAACTATGCTGAGGTAAATAACTGAAACACAATAAAACAGTGTCGGTAGAAACAATCAACAACTGGATTTAACATACACATTCTGGGTTGAGAAACTTCAGGCATAACGATAATGTAATGGTACAAATACACAACGTTATGTAATGCGTATTTGCTATGTTTCACTGAATGTCAATAAGCCCCGCGCAGTTCGCATGGAAATGCACACAATTCTACACAAGCGTTGTTGTTGTCTCCCGAACTGTCCGTGCTCCTTAAATCCCTTATTTTCAAAATACATTTAACACCGCATATGATACCGTTTATATGTACATGCATATATCTAAGAGTGAATGTTACACTTACGCTGTGGTTGTCTGGTTGTTGTCAACTGTGAGCGGCATTTAGATAACAGGAACGCCTCGACGATTTTCTGACATGTAATGTCACGAAAACTAACTCTAGCACAGAGAGTTCTATATGTGTACAGTACAAGGTAGGCGTGACAAGTAAGACGTCAAGTACCAATCAAATACATAAATAAAAGCATTGGTGTCTCGCCTGCTGCCACTCTTTGGCTCCATGACACAATATGTCGGTATTTCCAGTAACTCGACAAGGCGAACATAAAAAAGAATGTTTGTTGCGGGTAATGCGACGCTTTGGCTAAACTCGGTCCGACTCTGAGGATTTTTTTTTTCCATTTGGGTAGATCAAACATTCCGGGACACAACAGACTGCACCACTCCGATTTACCTAAATTAAGCTCAACTTTGCAGATTTATCTCGTCGGGGGAAGATAGCCTTTTCATGCGGTACACACTCTCGTCGTATTCATGTGTCGCCTTGTCAGTGTTGGTCTTAATCATCTAAGAATACCATTCATTTTATATAGTTTGGGGAAAGGGATGTCATGGGGCCGGAGGTCAACCAAAACCCACTGAGCTTTGAAACATCAACAAAAGCCGGGATGTATTGGTAAGCCAATACCAAATTTCCGTGTAGATCTGTGCGGCCTTTGAAATTCCAACATAGTTTCTGGGACCCGTCAATCACAAGCGAGGAGCATCTGGTCACGTGGAGTTTTGATGCTTAAAAATTGTTGCCATATAAAGCATTTGACCGACATGTATTTTAAAGGTTTCCATTTTTCACACCTGTCAGCATCGTGTTCACTTGTGATAAATATGTGTACTAGGTTTACGAAAGCAATGGAGGATTTTCCAGTGTGTAAATGCTTATTTTTGTTCTACTTTGGACTTAGAAAGATTTCCTGACATCCTACTTTAAACTTAGAGAGACTTCCTGACTTCTTTTCAAAACCTTGCTTCGTGACTGTAAATTCAATGGTCACAATAAAATGAGTCGGGCCTCCTTGTATATTGCTCTCGGTAAACAGAGATATTATCAGCAACTGCGGTACCGAGCTCGACTATAAGCTGCTGTTATGACAGATAAGCTCGAGTTTCGAACTACTGTATTTAATGTATGCAAAAATATGGCTTTAAATTAATAAAAATACTTATACATTTTGAAATTTTTGAAGGTTTTCCTGCCAAACATCAACTATATTGAACTTCAACAACATGTAGCTCTTTATAGGTCTTGCATTATTGAGGTTTCTAAGTACTATCTATACACATATATCTGTTCATTTTGTTTTAGGTTACTGGAATTGCTCATTTCCCATCACCAGAGTACTTCTACCCTGACTATGTGTTTGGTCAAAGCAAATGCGCATTCAACAACATTAGTTATGAAGAAATGACACAGGTGATAAAATGTTTAACGACAAAAATACACACATGGGGGCAGAGAATAATGATCTCAAAGCTTAATTAATTAAAGATTAATGCACCCTTATTCGATCTCACCCGACAACTTCGGGTCGCTGCTGCTCACTTAAGCAACCCTATTATGACATGGATCCATTTCCTGGCAGATAGAGTAGAAGAGGTGATTGATATTCATGATTGATATGCCAGACTTATAGTTGATTGTACAGAATTATTCGATCTCACAAGACCACATATATTTGGAACATTCTGTCACCAATCTGAGGGTCCAACTCAAAAATTGCATTTCTGTGTCGTTGAAATTTGTGAGACCGATGGATAATGTTGTACTCAAGAATATCTCACTTATACCACCATGGCAAGCATTATGGTGGGAGGAAAGCCATGACCATCCACATGATGCTGACAGACCTTCCCACACATGACCAGAGAGGAAGCCAGCATGAACTAGCCTTGAATTCACAGCCACCACATTGGTGAGAGGCTCGTGGGTCACTGTGCCACGTTGGTGCCATATGCCCCTCCTTGTGGTTGAAAGGCTAGTTCCTTTACTGCTCAGTGAAAACTTACCTTAACTTAGCTGCCTACCAGATAATTGCACACGGTCCAGTTTCATGAGCATGTATTTATACTGTAACAATTCAGTCACAAGTGACATGAACGAAACCCATCAACTGCTATCTGAGGGAAAAATTTATGACTAACATGCAGTTTCATTATCTAAACGCCACTTCTTCCAAACAGTTTTCTGGTTAACTAATGAGTGTATGGATTCAAACAATGCTTTCTACCGTGACTGTCTGGGGACGACATTTCAAGCTGTCACATACACAGAGTGACAAGGACTTTGTCAGGCATCAAATCATATCTTCGACTTGTCTGCTACTAACTATTTGCGTTTACCTGTAAATAATATAGGGAATCTATAAAACTCCGGCTAGATTGAGTGAAATTTGAAATTTTGTTAGCCACGCCTCAGAAAGTTATTTTCAGGCTTGCATTTTGCCTTAAAAATATTTGGTTTTCATTTTGCACCATGAATGCCCTTATAACTGAATTCAGTGCTTACACTAAAAGGTCAGTCAAAGCATATTTTCCAACCCTGCAAATAAGCACATATTAGCTAAACCGTCCCTGACAGACGTCACTTGTATATATCCTGGTCTGTAACTAACGCAATAGTTGGACTGTATGAGTCTCAAAATTTGTCTGCATGTTGCCAGGCCTTCTTAGTGAAAAAAAACTTGATGTACTAAAATGTCAAGCAAAATGGCCACTGTACAAAATTATGATTGACAATCTGTTTACTCAGAGGAAATTAATGCCGTCATAATTATTATGATAACTATTTTTGGAATTAGATTCATGGAACGTGTCAAAACCTCAAAAAATAGTAAAGTGCATGTGAATGGTCCGTAAGAAAGACTATGTTTTTTAATTATCCACAAGGACCATTTAGTAACAACTTAATGGCTTAAAGATATTTAACAGTTATATCAGCCTACTGTGTTGCGATACTGAGGATTATTATTGATTGTTTTTCTCACAATTTCTCAATCTTGATCAACACCACAATTTTCATTAGTGAAAATAACAACATCACACCATTGTCCTTCAATGATGTCTAGGGCTGACCAGTACATGGCTTGTTCGTTTTATGACGACACCCAAGCGAGGCAGTGCCAAGAAGGCCAGTTTTAAAATCTCGAATTTGACTTGATTTGCAAAGGTACCCAGATCTACCGTTCATGAGGCAGACATTTGATCCACTACACCACCGGAGCCAGTGGTTTACCTTGGTACAGGAGGGACAGATACACCACATATTGTTTTCCTCAGGCATCCTGACTTGGATTGCCTTAAACAAAGTAAAAATTCTAGTTTGATCTGCAGAAAGAAGTAACCATCATTCTAGTTGCACAGTTGTATCTGTTATCTTCATACATTTATGTGATCGAGGAGGGCATGTTTTTCTCCCGGTTCATAAAACAATTTTTCGTGAGAGATTATACCAGTAAAAATTAAATTCGAACTATTTGACTTGTACCTGCATTTTAGCAGGTTTTAGAGTTTAACAAATTATTTGACCTGCACTTTTTATTTTCGATATTTTCCTATCATAGAGACAAATCATTCTATGTACTTCCAAGCCTGTAAATAAGCGCCTGGCATGTTTGAAAACACCCCTTTGATGGAAGTGGTATGACCCAAGTGAACTTTCTCCAAAATAATATTAAACATGGAAAATCTGGTCATACCACTTTGTCCAGAAGGGTGTTTTCAAAAGTGTTAGGCACAGATTTGCAGGCTTCTACCTCGAAGAGACACCATGCTAACTCAGTATTGGGCCTATTATTTTTGGCATTAAATTCAGAACGAACCAGTTATAAACCTTGAGTACATAAATTTGGATGCCTTGAAGAGCTGCCAGGTGATTGATTCATATAGGCCACACTTACGGGTAGTCGTTAAACTCCATGAAGTGAACATGTCCGCCCCAGTAATATTTGTATGCTTGGAGTGCTTTGTGAGCTCGGAGCGATCCGCTATCATAACTTTTGTTGTTTGTCTCGGTGATTTAGTTCTTTGGTTTAAACAGGTCGAATTCGGGAGCCTTATGAATATCTTTCGTCCATCCATTCAAAATTCAGTGGAACTTAGGAAGACTTCGGTTAGTGTTGAGCAATGTACGGCTTACCGACCGTCCAAGGACAGTAAAATTGTCCGCCACATTGTGCCTTGCGTCAAAATGATCGACCAGTCGAGACAAATCATCGACATTTCTAACACTGTCATCAGTGCTCTGTTCACGGCACACATCTCTGGATTCTTTGGTTGTTCTTTTTCTGTAGTTTACGGCAAGAGAGTGTTGGGGATGTCATTCCAGTCCTTCTACACGTTTTGTTTGTTTTTCTGTCTCCGAACTTTCCGGACTCGAAAGAACGGAGAGGTTGGAGATATAGGCACTCTCCACAATGTAGTACTTCCGGCTATAAGAATTACATCGGAGAGGCCCGACCTATTCGGAGTGAGAAAAAGAATCAACCCGAACTTATCACCCCACCGCTACCCAACATGCGTTGCGCAGCCTTTATTTTGCACATGCGCAGTCGCCAACTGATCGGGTACTAAATCAGCCTATAACCCAGATAGCTGTTTCGTGACAGGAAATCCGTCCCTAATGGATAAACAATCCCTCGCAGCTATGCTAAAAGCATTGTAATTGTAGGCAGTCACACACAATTCAGACCATTTCGTGCATTTTATATGTCTGTGTGACATTTGAAATTATACATCCGCTCTAGGACTGTTTCAAGTGCAAAACTTCAGGGGGAAAGTCAGAACTGAGCTCTTTATTGAGCTGTCGCCAAAGTCTGTAATGACAAAAGGTAAACATAAATGATCATTTGCTTTTGATTATCTATCATGTGACGCGTTCTGCTATTCGTTCTCAGGCTCCATCGATGCACGTACCCTCTAAAAGCAATTGAGTACAAGATGTGTGCCACAGGTAGACAAAAATTATAACAAACACGGGAACAGCAACAGTTTATCTTGCATAGGACATCTTTGTGTATCTACACTTCCAGAGTGTACCAAATTGTGTACCTGTGGGTACACATCTTGTTTACCTCCCGAGCTACACAAACAGATGTGTTCATACATTACACATTTACAATGTGAGAGTAACATGGTTTACGCAGGTGTTTTGTTGACGACTGAATACTAGTATGGTATCGCACTGACCGAGACCACAAATCAGCTATATCGGATGTCATTAACAACTGACCACTGAGGTCGCTGGGAGTTTGGGTGAACTCCTACTTCAGCTGCCACTTATGAGGTTCTTCTGAACCTTCAGATGGGCTGAGATATTTCTTAATATTCAATTATGTCAAACGGAATGGGACAGTTCGGATAAGGGTTGTTTTTATAACGGCCATAATCCTGCTGTTAAACTCCATAACAGAATGCAAATTGTCCTTTATCGTCACAGAACTTTTAATCTTTGTTATTTTTTGTTATCGCTCAGCCAATCACTATCAATAAAAGCGGTTCAAGGTACACGATTCAGATTTCTGTACTGTTTACCTCAATGAGGAGTCCATCCACCAAATTCTACTTTTGTGTACTCGGTTAGTAAACAAAGAAGAACATTAATTTAAGATCTCCTAGATGCTGAAATCGTTATACCTACGATGCAAAATATGTTTTGCCTGCCTTAAGATTTCACTTTGCATAATTTCCTTGGATACTGAGAATGACTTAAGCAGGATCCCAAGATTGTAGGCCCAGATATCGTGGTGATAGCTCTTCATGACTTGACAATTAGCCCCGAAACAACGTCAGTTATTGTCTTGACTCACATCATCCTATGGAATGTAGTAGTCATCCAAACTCATGTATGTATACGTATGTATGCTCCCCTCGTCTAGTGCTCCTAAGAATCCTTGACCAATAAGTACCCAACCTGGTACGGTTTCCATAAGTGAGGGACAGGGTCTTGTGGGTACCTCTAACTAATGTGGACGCTTCAATTCAAGTCTAGATCACGTTGGCTGCGCTTCACGTCGTACGCGTGGGAAGCTTTGCCATTAACCTGCGGATAGTGGTTGGTTTCCTCATGAAACTGTCCTCTTTCCTTTCACCATAATGTAGGTCTTCCTTACATCCACCGGTATCCTGATCTCGTAAACCTTTTCCTGTCAAAATATGTACTGCTTAATGAGTTAGCTTAGACCAGCAATCACACACACAATTTTCTTCTTGTAGGCAGGGCAGCGGGGAACCCACGACCATCCGCAGGTTGAATGAGGTGCCGTTGAAGTAGTGGGAAATTTGTGGTAATAGAGTATGTTTAAATATTTGAAAACGACCATAAAATTTCAACAAATTTTCAGGTACGTCATAACATGTACACAGTCGCAAACAATTAATACGTCCATGTAAAAGAGGCCGTAATTATGAAAATCATTTTCATTATTCAGAGCGCACCATTGTATAAAACTCGGTTAGCGGATATGACACGAACCGGGCCCTTAAATAACTCCCATCCTATATTTTAAATGTACACAAGGCTACTCATATACTGTGCGAATTCAACTCGATTACAGACAGTTGACTTCTGGCCCGTGATTTGTCAGTACACAGACAAGAACGAAGAGCTGGCAGGATGCCGCGGCTTGCAGTTTTTGGCTACACGAACTGCAATTCAAGCGGGAAGGAGCCCAGCTTGGCATTTCACCCCTGGAGAGAGAAGGGCCCGATTCACATCAGCAAGCATAGGCTGGGAATATGGCGGCGACTTCTGACAGCTATGTGACATTACGACAATGAAGGATATGTTTGTAAGGAAACAAATGAACAATTATCAGTTGGTGTCTTTTAAATCTTCAAACCTTACTTTTTTCACTGCAGTTTACTCCCCGGTCGTCTCCTTTAATTTACTTGTACCTAATTACTTTTGGGGCTGCATACAAAATTGAAAACTTCGCTTAAGAGTAAATAAGTATTAACGTAGGAGTCAAAACCGATATTCGTATACCAGCCGTCAACGAAAATGGGCGTTCCGGGACAATAACCGCAAGGATTGTTTTACATAAACGACAAATAACACCAAAGAACTACGGAAGTATTTAATGTAAAAAAATAGGACGGATTTGTGGCCGTCAACAGTTTCCATTGATGACGAAAAGACGCAATGAATGTTCTTTGAATATGAATAAAATCAGAATCCAAATTGTTTCTCATTCTAGTCTGTACGATGTCGTTAATCAAAGACAGTTTTAAACAACCAGAACAAATAAAAGAATATACAAACTAAGCACGAGGTATATTTTTTTCAGGTAAAGAAATGTTTGTGAAACCTAGAAAGAAAGAGAGAAAGCCCAAAAAAGAAATAAGGACGGGGATGTAATGGCGTAATCCTGGGGTAGGGGCCTGTTTCAAAACACTGTCGCAGCCATTTCAGATCTGTCTATGGATAATTTAGACATCTACCGTAAACCGTAAGTTTGACTCCATTTTTTATTGCCAAAAATGTTTGACTATCCATCTTTGGTACATGTATTGGTGGTAAAGGTAAGCTAGTAGTGGTACTAATACAAATAATAATAATTACAGTTGTAGTAGTAGTATTGTTCTTGTGTCTCATGAGTTGGTATATTTTGCTCATCAATGAGCAGCGTCATCATAGGGACCCAGTTCTCGAGACAATGGCGTAAATGCCCACCACATGTTTTCATCTGTGTGAGGTCACCTCCCGCTGCCACAGAGAATATCGGTTGTGCACAGGGTTTGACTCTGTCCCCGAGACCACACTCACCAACGGGCTAGGCTGGAAAATCTGGATTCTGGAAGTCGTGTAGGGTTAAACCTCGATGATAGAAGCAATAATCGCAAGATCAGTTTCCAAAACAACAAATAACGCAAACCACTAGTGAACTACGAGAGAATATAACATAAAAAAATAGAACAGATTCCTGCAAAGAGAAGCAGTCAACAGTTTTCGGTGATGACGGAAAGACGCAATGAATGTTCTAAGGGGATGAATAAAATCAGTATGCGAATCGTGTCTCATTCCTGTGTATATGGTGTCGTTAATCAAAGAAAGTTTTGAATAGCAAGATCCTGAAAGTAACAGAATATACAAACTAAGAACGAGGTATTTTTTGTCAGGCACTAAGAAAGGGTATAAAATTTTTAAAAACTTTGACGGATCCGTGTAAAGAGAAACAGTCGACAGTTCTCAATGATGACCAAAAGATGATTGTTCTGGGCGGATGAAGAATATCAGTATCCAAAATGGTGATGATGCAGAGCATTGTCTCTTTATCTGTGGTGCGGGACGTTATCTCTTACCTCTAATTTTCAATTTTATCTGATATGGGTTAACGCCACCACTAACAGCTATGTCGAGGTGAAGCGACTGGTAGAAGCGCCATTCCAGCTTCCAGTTCAGAAGGTATTGTGTTTAAATAGTCTTGACCTGTTTTGACTGTTGTTTTACAAGGTATTCGAGAATATTTGGCTTATACGGTGGTTCGTGTAAACCACTGAGGGATATATACTCCTAAATCGAGACTGACCTCTAATGTATTGTGTCGCCATTTTGCTGCGCCATATGTTTGATTTCTGTAGGTCTGCCAGGAACCTGTGGAGGGTCGTGGATTTCCACCGGGCTCTGTCCTTTTTCTAGCCACCATAATGCTGGCCACTGTTGTATATTATTATGTATTATACGTAATATGTGAAATATTCTTGAGTACAGCTAAAACACCAATCAAATAAAAAAAACAAATAGATAAATTGATTTTTGTGTGTCGGGAACCAGGCCAGCAGTGTGTAATGTTAGGCTCTTGGTCCATCTTATATTACATCCATGACAACAGGTAAAATATCAGAGTTTTCCCCGTATTCTGTTGGCACAGCAGTAATCATACACCTACCATGAATTCCATTGAATAATGTTTCGACCTGATTTTCTCTGAGATCTGTGTTTGTCACTCGTGGAGAATATCTAACAAGGCATTTTTGGAGGAAAGCTCTGAACGGGCAGCCATGTTAAATAATAATGACATTACGTCGGAACTTATTTGTCAAAATTTAAAAAAAAATTAATCAGTTCAAAATTAATAATGCTCGTTTGGTTTGGGCGTTTTTTTCCCATTCGTACGCAATGCAAATTTTTATTGAGATTTGAAAATAAGGCCGTGCCCGTTTTTTGGGAGGAAGATGGCCGTTCAATACACACAAATCTGGATTCGGCCATTGTCGACGTAAACCCTAAGACAGGCGACGTGGGTTACGACTGATCACCGTAATGAACAAGTCGCCTTTATACAGCCACATGAGTACAGTCGACCATTTATAAGAAGTAAGACAGACAAAGGCTTCATTATTTATTTATAAGTAAACTATAATAATTCTACCATTGTGTTTAATCAAGCCATGGCAACCTGTCTTACTGTATCCCATTGCATCGAGACATTTCATTTTATTCAGTGTTGTTCCTGCACAGGATCCCACGCGGACGGTAGTTTGTCTGCTTTTTATAGATACCATGTGATTGTCTCCAGAGGTTGGTGTCTTTGGTCATTTGGCGAGATTCTCAACCTAATGATGGGCCCAGTCCGTCAGGCACTACGTCAGATATGTTTTTATCGACAAAACTGAAGTGCAGAATTCTGATAGCGTTAAAAATCAAGGAAATAAAAATAATAAATAAATCTTCTCACCATCTTCTTTGGAATTGAATAGGTCAAGACTTTAAGCGAATGAGCTGATGAGCATGCCGCCTTCTTGGCTAAAATTCCAATTGGTAAACACTTCAGCGGAAGGAACCAGGTTCAAGTCTGTCATCTGCTTAGCCATGTGTGGCCATCATACATTCGTTACAAAACTTTAAAAAAAACCAAAAGTTCCCATGTCACTGTTTGAGTTCAAATTTTATTTATCTATTTAATCTAGGCATATTGTGACACAATTCTAGCAAACCGCCACTTATATCTAGACCTAAAGAACATGTTGATCAACAATAACGTTAAACATTTTGTCATTTAACAAACAGCATGTAGGCGTCTCATACTGAGGACTTTAACAAAACATAATATAGTCTACGAATTCGTTTTATATTTCGTACATCCCATTGTATTGCAACATTCATTTCCTCTTCACAGAAAGTAAGTGGGTCGAACATGAATATACACGTAATAAATATTATCTTAAACAAAATGTAATATGACACACTTGGATACATGTGATATACATACACGTGATTAGAGATTATTTTCAAGATATCTCACTGTACAGAGACGCTATGTTCCACACAGCTTCACATCTTGTTCATACAAGTGTATTATTGAAAGCGGATTACAAGTGAGCCTGGTGGATTACATATAACATATAGGAATATAACAGACGACCACATATCTTACGTCTGAATTTTTTCAACTTCAGCAAACTCACTTTGCATTTGTATGTATACATTACGTCTTGTAAAGGACTTGGCTGATTTAATACCGGTGTGGCATACAATCATACATTTATACACGTCACATCATGACTTGTTCAATAAAAGCACTGTTTCAGTGTTGTACCGATGCTGTATTAAATAAAGATAAACATGAGGTAAGAAACCACACATTATTATCACGACTGGTCCATTATAACTGACGATGCCAGGCCATAGCAGAGGAGTACTTTCAAAAGTCTCACGCATTTCTCCACAAAATGTGACTGAAGGACTGCCAATGTGTTGGAAGACTCTAATCCCTCATTCTAATACATTGCATGCATCAAGCAATACATCAGCACCCTTCGAATATGAAACAAGTCGTATTTCTAGTGATGTGAATTCTGAAAACGGCTATTTTATTACTTATTAAAGAAACAAATGTGCACTATGGCCACTCTAGTTAACTAAAACTTACAAATTTATTAAACTCTAAAAAGATTCATAACTACACCCTCATGTGTTTCAAAAAACAGTCAACTCTGTGACAAATATGTCCTCAAACGATAAATTGGCTAAAGTTTTAATGTGTTGGAAAGATATTCCTGTATTGACAAACCAAAAGAGTGACACGTAGACCTTAATTATCTAAAGTGATAGAAACCCGAAAAATATTTACGTCTTGTCAGAGCTTGTATACTGTAACGTATTTTCCGATATATTCCATGTTTACGAATATATATTTTTATTAGTTTCATAACACAGTACAGTGTACAGTAAATAGCTTTTACTGTGTATTGGAGATTTAAAAGAGTCACTTTCCACGTAAACGAATGGAATTGTTTTGAATTAACTATTGTGTGACATACAATGACAATATGAAAGACTGCAGAACAGAGAGTAAAATCAGAGCCCCGTCGACAGATTGACAGTTGGCAAATGGTCACACGTTACCAGTGAAGACGGAAACCTTGTCAGTTTACCTCAGTTAAGGTTTCATTCCAACTGTTCATGGAAGAGTTTGAGAAGTATTTGACCAGCAGACAGACTGTAATATTTAAACAACCGCGTCTTTCCACCGGAAGGAATACTGTCGACAAATTGTTACCAACAAATGTGACAGAATCCGCCATGTCACGGTAAACACGACCCAACCTATGTTACCCAATATTACACTTTCAGCTGGTGCTGTGTCACAGGACTTACTGTGTGGAACTTATGAAGTCCTTTTTATTCCAATCATAATCACATGAGGGACCAGCGGTATAAATGGCTGTTAAAGTCAACATAAATCATCGGTTCGATTTGCTTGATGGCAAGGGAAAGAAAGGAAAATTATAACATTTTAACATCACTAAAGGGTCATGAGTTGGAGATCCTGTTTATTCCATAAATGAAAAGTCAAAATAAGGTATAAAATTAGTCCTCAAATAGGCAACATTATGCTTTCTTTTTCTCTGTTTCTACTAGTGTGTGCAGAAGTGTGGGGGAATTTAAGGCTGGGTCGTCAGTCATTTGTCCTCAGACAAAGGCACAAGATTTGTACACGGGATAACATATACAACACACAATATAGTTCAACTTTAGAACTGTCTTTAATAACAAGAGTATGGCTGACTTTTTGACATTATCATCTGTGAAATTAAAACTAAAGCGCAGGTGATGTCTTTCAAACAGTCAACGAACATTGTCTGTTAGGCAATGGAACGTCTCGACAGGTCACCGGGAAAACCACGCAACGAGTGACGGCGACGATTGAGGACGACAGGAGTGCGTGGCGTGCGATTCAACTTTTGTGAGAACGCAGTAGAAATGCGTGTACATGTATACGTATGTGACAAGAACATTCAAGATCTCCAATTCTTACGCAGGAAGGTAGAGATGAAACCGATCAAGGATCTAATCAAAATTATCTATGGCTACAATTTGCATATCTTCGGACGTTTGCACTCATTGCATACGACAAAAGGAGTTCGGCTGGTGTGTAGTTCTCGATTGGCTGATTTTTATCAATGAACTGCCTTTCGCCTATCAAGAAAAACTCTGCATTGTTGACGAAAAATTGGAAATAATATTGATCTTAACCCCATTATTCCATGCCGGGAGTCACATTTATAAGATATATAAATATATATATGCAGTCACAACCTCACGGACAACAACTGTAATGGCCCTTAATCGGTGGCCATCTTAAAAAGGGCAGTATTTTTTGTAATACATGTGGTGTATTGCCTCTGGAATCCTGTATTTAATGTTAACATGAAGATATATGCCTTTGGTGATTTTACGGTAAACCGGGCCACTCGGGTATTCACAGCAAACCTGAATATCAGGACTAATTCCTGACCTAATCAAGGAGAGGAGCCTCATCCGGAACAGATCCTCGCACTCCAGCTGTGGTACTATCAGGAACAGTGTCAACTTTCTCTTGATGACACAGTTTAATCTATCAATGAAGCGTTTTACCGACTTGATGTCTATGAAGAAGGGCAACACAAGCACACTCAGAACTCCTGGAACCTTTGTGTTAAACTCCATAATAGGTATGAGGTCAAAGTGCATAAGGTCGTCTATGTGTGTCCAATGACACGGGGAATGCCAAGTATACACGTGTGCTATTTTATGCTCCACACAACAGTAGATATAATGCAAATCTGAATCAAACAACCCTTCTCGACCAAAATCATGACTTGCATAGTTGTCCAAGTTCCAATCATTATCCTCATGATTAAATTGAAATCCATGATGAAAGCAGTCATCAACATAAGCAATAGGGCGCATAACAGGTAGAGGTAAAGGAATGGATAGCACATGTGCACACATTCTTAATATGTCATCGTTTCCAGACCGTATACTTAAATCTGTATCTTTATAACAACTATATAATGTCGCAACCAGCGAAATATAAATGTTTGTTTTGTTGTGTTCCAATCTCTCTTCATTTGTCACACGCCCAACATATTTCTGGAATCCAGGTTTCACTTTCCTGGAAACGGGACACTTGTCCAGAATACACAGTACAGACCGACGTTGCCGTTCTCCCTGATCCTCAAGGTGGTACAAGAGCTTTCTAAACATATCCATCCACCACTCATAATCTTCCAACGGTAGGCCCGCAAGGATCCCGTCTAAACTTGTCTGTGGGATGGTGACGAGGTATTTAGCGCAGAGATAATCCTGTATGGACCTGTGTGGAAAGCAACAGTAACCAGATGTTTGAAATCTGCACAAAATGAAATCTCTGTCCATTAAACCGGATTTCAACAAATGTTCGCCCAATCCACCAGTGCAGAATTCCTTTATGAATTCTTCTTGGAAACGCGGATCCTTAGCACTAAACCCAATCCACGCCACCTCGCTGGCCTTGTTTAGCAGTTTTTCTGTAGTGACACCCTCTATGCATTTGAGAGTAGAAACATACCGTTCCAAGATTAACTGGATGACTTCTTCTAAAATAGCATTCTCATTAGATGGAATTTTGCCGCCTTTTTCTTCTACCAGCAGACACAGTAAACATGTTATAAATGGGTTAACACACATTTCTTTTAACTCCCAGAGAATCTCACGAGAAGCAAAATGATCCACCTCTACTTCGCTGGAATCATAATCATTTTCATCTTCAAACCCCAAGTTCAGCAGGCGAAAAAGAAATTTCCGTAATTTTTTCTTGTCATCGGGGAAGTACTTACGGATGTAAGATTTTATGTTTTCCTCTGTAAAGCCAGAAATTTCCAAATGAAGACTGACATATTTAACAAAATTATGCACTGATTCTGTTCGTCCTGTCAAAATAATGTTTGTGTCGCGAAGAAATTTTCCCTTCAGTAGGTCCTCAACCGCCGTTTTGCCTTCTGCTGTTAGCTCGTCCACACCATCGATGATTAGCAAACCGTTTTTCCCGCATCTCTTTATACATTGAGATATAGCCTCTTCAGTCATTTCATAGTCTTCTGGAAAGAGTTGCTTCACTATGGACTGCTTCAAATTATTTCCGACCATTGATCGTGCTTCTACAAGTAACACCACATCAAAAGTACGTCCATGAATACAACGTTTATTAGTTGCCCACAGGTAGGCCACTCTCCTGCATAACGTGCTCTTTCCTATCCCCGCTGGACCTTGTATAAACGTTACAGTTCTGCCCTCTTGTGAAAACATCAGCTGAAGAAGGCCCTCTGTATCGTATATATCATTTGGTGGCTTCACGCAAACACTGAAACAAAATATTTTTTGCATGGTAAGTACTCTAATATAGTCTGGACCCTAAAACCATGAAATTTTACATGTACAAGCAAAACCAAGTCCATTGTTTACAGCAATGGAAACAACAGAGCGTCGGAATGGTGACAGAAAGGTTAGCTATACATTGAATGTTTTTTGAGATTTTAAATCGTATATTCAGACTGTGTTGATGTTGTAGATATGGTGTGTTAAGCTGTACAACTTAAACTATTCAACCCATCTAAAACATGACTGTCTAGTGAGGCCTTGATTAAATCAAGGCAGACACTATGTACATCGCTACGCCTTTTTTTTTCACTGTCTTGATCCGACTACTGCGCGAAAATATTCCAACCCCAACTTAAGAAGCCGACGTTGTGATTTCATCACATGCTCACATGTTCAAGTTCGTAAAGAATTCCGGTACGTTGTCAATCAAGTGTACCGTAAGCTATTAAACACACGGCCACTCAACATGAAGGTTAGGCCTATTTGCGCATGTAAATAGTTACATAATAGATTTTTTAACTATATTTCATTGGTTGTCTGAATTCAAAATATTTCATCACTTTAACTTAATTTTAGTGATTTATATCATTTTTCTTTACGGGTTTGCATTTAAAGTTCGCTTTTACACAGTATATATCCTTAGAGATGACGGTGTAGTGGAGCTATTTGTTCGTGCGTATTCATGTTGGTATCACCTGCAGTAACCGGTCTGAGCCAGGCTGCAGTTTGTTTACATTTAAATAATGTCACAGAGCCTGACCGTTCGGTGTTCGGGGGTTTTTTTGTTTCGTTTTTTTTCTTTTAATTATCTCAGTTATGTTGAAAACAGAATCTTATACTTGTGTTGATTTCATACGAATGTAATGAAACTCATTGAAATTTCTTCAACGAGTTTCACAAAATTCATACAGAACCAGCACAACTGTCAGATCCTCTGTTTATCATCCACACACTAATAAAGTTCATAACGACATGGAACTCTTGGAGAGAATCTTCACAAACCCAAGTCTTACCGATTATTCAACTTATGCTTGAAACCCTTCACCAGTTTCAGATTTGTGTAGACATGGTCAAAGTCCATCTCTATCCAGCCACACCATGGCATCGGATGAAAGTGGGATAATTGTGTAGTGTACCACGATTTTAGCTCTTGCTGAATTTTGCCCAGGTCATCTACAGAGAATAACGACAAAGCGAATAAGACAGAGCAACTGTAGACAAAACTTACCTTTGTTTAGACAAGTGCATGTACATTCGTGACACACATGTAATTCTTTATTTACTGATTTTTTTTTTCTGAAAAATGTTCTTTGCCTTTGTCAAGAATTTCATGTTTAGGCTGCAGAGGCCATTTCATTGAGTACGAAACCAGATCACCAATCCACCATGGCTAGAAAGGTCTATCACATACCTTTAGACTATAGTCTAACAAATCGAGTCCAACAAAAATTTGCCCCCCCCCCCCCACCGAAACTCCCAAGGAACAAAGATTAAGTACATGTAATTATATAATTTAAATCAGTCTATAAGTAAGTTAATAAATGTCTTACTCTGTCGCAGATTGGCAGTGCTAGGACATGTATAGGGAAAAGCTAAGTTTTGTGTTTCTGGAAAATTTTTGTACTAAAATGTAACAAATTTGGATGGTGCCCAGTCTCTGTCTCATGTATTTTGCCTGCGATCTTTTCCAAATACTCTCCTGCTCTTGTGTCGTGTTTCGAAGTTGTTTTAGCTTTGAATATCTCCCCCTCTCCATTAAGACAAATGTAAAGAATGTAATGATGTAACAGCGTCAGTATATCCAGACTCACACCTATTATAAAGTGCCCTTCTTTATCTCCCCTGCTGTGAAAATTGTAACTCGAACTAGGCCGGTCAATGTCACCGCAAATAAGCCTCTGGGAGTCATTGTCAATATTTCGCCGTTATCCCTGCTGCTATCACCGCCACTAACCTGGATGCAATCATTGTCACTAAACAAGAAGCTCTCGCTGCCACTAAATGCGATGCTGTCACTACCACTAAACACAATGTTGTCACTGACACTAACCTGGAGGTATTCACTGCCATTAAACACGATGCTGTCAATGCTACCAATATTGCTGCTTCTACTGTACCACTGATGAAGTTACTAAATGAACTGTTGTCCCAGCCACTAAACCCCCTCCTACTACTGCAAATTGCGCCGCTGCTACCAGCTGCCACTATCATCGCCGTTACTACTGTCAGTGTCACTGAACGCCGCAATGGCCACTCCCACCGCTGACACAACTGCCGCTAACCCACTGCCGTCTGTGTAACTAGTCCAGCTGCAGTCAATGTTACTAGCATCTTTCCGCGCATTGCCACTAACACTGCTGTCGTCAGTCACAAACACTGATGTTGTGACATCTCTGCTTTCACTGCCACTAACACCCCTGTAGCCACTGCCACCTCTGTTGTGACTGCCATAAACCCCCCTATTGTCACGAAAAAATATACCGTTGCTGCCTCTCACCTCGCTGCAGTTATTGTGACTAACACTGCTTCTGTCTTTCTTTTTTATTAAATTCCATTGTGTTTTATCACCACTCTTACCATAAATATTCAGAGGCTGTAATGTGGTACTAAATGGCGAATCCGCCGGCCATAATGCCTCAATCAGTCCGCTGACACATGTGCAAATATACCTCGCCCACGATGTGTGAACCAGAAAGACATGGGCACGTTATTACCTGACGATGTAACTGTATATGAATAATAAGTAATCAGCGGCAGCAATCCAAATTTATTGATTCCAGAAGTTGGCCGTTTATATACATTTATTTATTTATTTGATTGGTGTTTTACGCCATACTCAAGAATATTTCACTTATACGACGGCGTCCAGCATTACGGTGGGAGGAAAGCCGGCAAAGCCAGCAGGAGCACGCAGTTTGCTGGTAGACCTTCCCACGGACTTGCCGTTTAAATATACGTGAAGAAGTCTAATACACTGTTAATGTTCCTACTCTGACCTGACATCTGTACGTCAACTTCACCTTGGTGCACTTGATCTGGACTTGGTGGGCAGGGCCATTGTAACTGTTTATACAGAATGGGATCTGCTTGACGAATCACTTCACAGCACTTCTCAATTACCTCGTTCGATTTTTGACACAGCTTATCTACAAACCTGTCACAATTCAAACATATATTTAAAAATAAAATAAACCTGTTTTACTACTGAATTTTTACATGTGTGGATTTATGCCATATTGTCAATATCCGCGTCAGTCTGGTGATAAGAAATTTATACAAAAGTCTTTTTCGTTATACATGACTTGATTTAAGCATTCAAAGGTTAACATTATAACTCTGTTTTTTTTAACCGCATGCTCCGAAGGGTATTTTTTTCAGGAGGTAATAATTCCACCATTTTGTGGTTGTTCATCCTCACAATGTTACTTCACAAAGCGATACAAGGACAGCGAAAAAATCTTACGGCGCGGAGCGGTAACAGTACATTTTCACGTTTCGAAAAAAATAAGTGTTTTCTGTAGACATGAACTACCTCCTCATCTGTTTGTGTCTGATGTTATCCTGTTCGATTTCCTCAACTTCGTGATCCGTCAAAATTTCTGCTTGAAGTAAGTGATCCCTGATATCTGAGAAGCAGCCATTGTCCACCAAGACACGACGGTTCTTGCCAATTAACCATTTAGACATCTGTTAAACAAAACAAAGAGATCAAAACGGTGTTCTTTAAGAGTAAAATACATGCATAATTCATACATCATGAGATCAAAATCAAAACACAACATGAGAGCAGCTATAGTCTGGTTATATTGGTGTCACATATCAATTCCTCGACGCAGTGAGGCAGCCACACAGTTTAGGATATGTACACACCATACATGTGTCAACAATGCGGTCGCTGTGAGTTCAAGTCCAGTTCATGCTGGCTTCCCCCGGCCGTACGTGGGAAGGTCTGCCAGCAGTTGGCCAATTGTCGTGCGTTTCCCCGGGAAACGGTTTCCTCCCGCCATAACGCTGGCACCCGTCGTATAAGTGAAATATTCTTTGGTACGACTTAAGACACCAATCAAATAAATAAACAAATACGTGTGTCTGTGGCCGCGGGGGCCACATGTGGCGTGTCCTGTTAAAGGAAAACATTCCCTAAGCTATATCTGAAAATATCTTCACTGATTTTTTCGAATATTTCTTTCACCGAATTAAATGCAGTCAAACATTTTAAATGTATGGTTTGTATTATTGGCCATATTGATAATGTGTGTCAACCGTGACCCCACGCCGACTTTTTTTTGGTCTTAAAACACAACTTAAATATCGCGTTGGGTTTTTTTTGTACAAAGGGATACATTACAGGAGTAGGGTTCACTGGAATTTTATTCAATGCAAAACATAAAAGTGTACAAAAAGTTTTGTGACGTCACGGTTGACATACATCATCAATATATCCCATACTACCCATCATAAAATCAAAACATTTGACTGCATTTAATACGGTGAAAAAAAATCTGAAGGTCTATTCTGATACAGTTTTAAATGATCTTTTTACTTACAATTTTCTTCAGTTTTACCAGGCCTTTCTCATAATAAAAGTCTACTGTTATGTTCGGACTAAGAAATATTTATATTTTCAGAAATTGACCTTCTGTAACAGTGATTAAAGTGATAATTTGACACAAAGTGTGCCTAACTTTAATAGCACATGTGTTTAACTGTGTAATGGTTTCGTTTTCTTTCTAGCAACAATTCTGTGCAAAACTTTGAGATTTTTATGACTTTAAATACAGTTTAAATTAAAATTAGATACGGACCATGACAATATTAAAGCTATTATTATATATCCTACAAAGATACAGGCTTAGGAGAAAATCTAGGTAAAGTTGACCTTTATGTGTCTGTACCATATGGGTATAGATGTCGTCAGGAGCTGACGTCGGCATTGATCAACGTACTACAAAACATGGAGGTTCTCATTGTCATGACTATGTTGTAGTTGCCATTGGAGTTGTTGTTGTTGCCCGTATTGATTACGTTCCTGTAATTTTATACCATAGAATAATCCAATCCTGCATTTCCCTCATAGTTGTATGTCATATCATTTGTTTGTGAATGTCACACCCTGTATGTCTCTCCACCTGTCCATAATTCCCAAACCAATGCATGGTCGGCTCTCTTTGATTTTTATTCCACTGAGTAACCCAGTGCACGGCTTCTCTTGCCAACCCGAATGTATTGCCTGTCTGTTTGCCATCAGCAGTGTGACATTGGTGCTCGTCAGTTGTCATCAGACCAAAAGTATGATCAATTGCCTGTCCGGAATAATGAATCCATAGCTTAGCTCACTACATGTCTGTGAATATCGAACAACTGTACATCACTGTATTGTTTGTTATTCTCAAACCACTGTATAATCAATTTACTATGTGTTATTCTCAACAGACAAAACGATCTTTTACCTGTCTGTTGCTCTGAAACCACTGGTTTCCCGAAATTTGGCCGTCGCTCTCACCACACTTCGGAAACTTTGAACTTGTTCCTGAAGGGAGAAAAGTCAACACAACGACAACACTTTAAAACTGGAAACTGAATTAATTTTTTTTTCTAAGAAACAATAAATGCCGCTATTGAATTTTTAGAAATGTACAACTGTATGAATTACTTGCTTTTGAGTCGCCTTTTTAAATACACTTGAAATTATCACTGATTAAAGGACAGTTAAGGTGAAAACAGAGATTTCCATTGTATTCAGAATGTCACCAACCAATGCGAAATAAAGCTTACCGTTAGCTTGGTCTGAATGCCTCTTTGCGGGCCGATTGACAGCTGCTGACTGAAATTACAGAAGATACAGGGTCTCTGACAGATCTGGAAACCTCCTTAGCGTGACTTAGCTTAAGCATACATTTGTGATAACAGTTCGTATGCTTCGCCTTATGGTTAGTGCGATGTGGCACCAGGCTTCCACAATCTTAATGACCAATGTGGCTAGAAATTATTAGGAAAAAACCTTTACGACGTATGTCGTAGATTGAGAGAAATATACACTTCGGGACACAAAAGCGAGAATCCATTTCACTCAAATGTCTCCTTCCGATTTAACACTTATCAAATGCAAGATGGTGGGACTCAAATTTCAAATTGTCGAGTGATGTGCCCCTTACGCAAGCCACAATATATGGGGAACACGGTGGCTATGTAAACTTTGAGGTTCGCCATCGAGAAGAGGTCAGGTTGATCATATTTCATGATGCCGAAACATAGTGACATGAGGGTACTAAAATCCCCAAACCGTATAGGCATTTGATTAGCCAGTTTGCCAATCAATGGTTGACTTTGCTTAAATAAAATGACATATGTCATCTCAATATGGCAATAAGATTTGACATTATTGTTAGTCGTCGAGCCACCTAGATAACATGACATGGAGTTTTAAATAACAAAATCTGTGCGTTTGATTGGTATAAAATTTCATTTGAGTTTGTATTGTAATTTTGCGTTCAACGTCGTATTCAACATATTTTCGGTCACATTAAAATGGTGTCTCCTGGCAACGGGTATCGTACGTACATTTTTTGTTTTGTCACTGACATTTTTGAATCTCCCACACTTTCAAATGTACCCGGATAGACTCTCGAATTAAGAAACTTCCAAACATAAATGTCTCACCTTAAGAAGTGTTTGGTCTTCGTCCTGGATGGAAGGTTCTCCAACTTCATTGGCCAAAACAATGGTGTGGTGTAGAAGTAATCGTCCGTTGTTTATATCCAGTGGTAGCCCCGCCCTGGGTAGTATCTCGTCCATTGACTCATTAGTCAGGTTATGAAACTCTTCCCTAAGATCATCAAACGTCAAGTCTTGGATAGGTCTTGTGGGCGAAAGGCGTGCAAGCTCAATTCCTGATCGTAACTCTTTTACTCGCGTTATCAAAGGCACGAGGTCCTTCCCCTTGAGGGAATTGCTTTCTTTGAGTATCACAGGCATAGTGATTTTCACTGCAACAACAAGAAAACTCAGCTGGCTGATTCATAAATCTGGATTTTATGGGCCTGCTCATAAATATATGAATCTGTGTAAAACTGGGATGCAAGTACAGTAGGCTATGTTTTTCAATATTTAAAAAAAACTGTCGTAAGTGATATATGCAACTGGGTGAATGATTCAATTGCTCTCTTCTGATGCACATGTAGTCTTTAAAGGTTTCATCATCCTGAAAAATATATTATGGGGGTAAACCCCATGGTGCCAACCATTCATAAAGTAAAGAGAATATACAGAGCGATCATTTCCCACGTTCGACAGCCCACTGCATAAAGTCAGTCTGTAATTTTGCCTAGCTGGGATCATTTGAAACATTTGAGAAGTTCACAGATGTTCAAGATAGTTTTACGAGTACATATGAATTTGAAAAACAGTACGGTTTACAAGAATTCAAATGACGTTTTTAAGAGCAGGTTGTCGTCTGACGAAACCTACGTGTGACTCTTTTATGATCACACGGCCCGTGAAACGATATTTTATGCCTAGCATTAGCTCTTTTTCATTCCCGAAAGTAGTAAGCCGTTATTAAGTGTGGGAAAAGTGTTTAATTTTTGTTTTATTTCACTGGTGTTTAACGCCGAACTCAAGAGTATTTCCCTTATACGACGGCGTCTAGTATTTTAGGGGGAGGGAACAAGGCAGACCCTGAGAAATCCACGACGATCCGCTGGCTCCTGGCAGAACTCCCCACGTACCAAGGGAAAATTCGAACGGCACCTCTATCATTATAGGTATACTGATTGTACGAATATTTAATGACTAGCATTAGGTCTTTTTCATCCTCGGAAGTAGTTAACCGTTACTGATCATGGGGAAACAGCAACAAAGACGAGCTATCTATCAACTAAGGAATAGCATGGAGGATCGACGAAGAACAGGGCTGCCACACACTTCATGAAGGTTCGGACAATTCCATGTCGATACTAAAATGGGGGTTTGGTTCGTGCTGTTAGAACGCCTGCTTTCCTCAAAGTCTTTTAATACAGCCTTGATAGTTTTGCAGCATAAAAGGTAAATTGATATAATTAAATTTCCCTTGCGTTCAACCCGCATCGAGGAATCGCATTGGTCATTTTTTGCTCTCATATATCTCAATGAATGTAAAAACATTTACACCTCACCAACGAGTACAGACAATCCTTTCACTAAAAGTAAAAATAGACAGAATCATGTCTGTGTGAAAAATGCATTTCCGCGGCAGGCGCAGACAGATTTTAGCACAAAAATGATTATCAAACAACCACTGAACACCTCCTTGAGTACCTAGATATATTGAAACAAACATAATACAGTTCTTTCTAATCCGGTTCAAATTTACGCTGAAGATCGGTGTGAAATGGACAACACGTATAGTATATGTCGAAAACAGTACCCCTTCAATTGAATGACAAAATGCGACACTTTTAAGCAGATGCTTAATCCGAATATACCGATGAGACATCAGTTGTGATGTCTGTTGAATGGGCGCACTTAAGAATATTTCACTGATACGACGGCGGCCAGCATTATGGTTGGGAGAAAACCGAGCAGAGCCCGGGGGAAACCCACGACCATCCGCAGCTTGCTGGCAGACCTTCCCACGTACGGCCGGAGAGGAAGCCAGCATGAGCTGGTCTTGAACTCACAGCGACCACATTGGTGGGAGGCTTCTGGGTCATTGTGCTGCGATAGCGCGCTAATCGACTGAGCCACGGAGACCCCGCGTGTCTTCTATGTGCTATTCCTAAATTCCGGTTCGGTAATTTACATCATAGTCGTGGCGTACAGTAATTTCAAAGTGAGTAAATTGAAGAAGAGCTGATTTGCAGAAATGCCCTCACTTCGGGCTCGAAAGAAGTTTTGATTGAAATGTCAAGTGCAGTGGAATAATTTTTGCAAAAGTTGTACTCACCAAAAATTTATTTAATTATTGAGTAAAAAAGCTTGAAGTATTTTATATATATATATATATATATATATATAATGTAACCAACCCTCTGGCTGAACACCCACCATAAGTATCATTATATAGGTAATCAACCATCTGGCTGAACACCCCACCATAAGCATCATTATATAGGTAATCAACCCTCTGGCTGAACAATCCATCATAAGCATCAAGAATAAGGCGTGCTAACGGGAACATCTTAAAACCAGCTGGCATGGTATCTTCTATAACAGATTTAGTACTCCAAACATCAATTTCTTCAAGGTGATAACATAGGAAAGTAGTCCACGTAGTCACTATTCGCCAAACAGTTGTTTCACTCTCATGAAAGAACAACGAGAGTTCAACATCATCTTTTGCTTGACTTATTTTCATGCATTCTAAAAATAACTGATCATGTGGAGACAGTAGGTTGCATTTATAGTTTATTCATAAGCTGCTGGAACGAAAAGATTAAAGAAAAACATAAAATTGTCGTAGTCACAGAAGTCACCTGTCTCCTGTGGATTGTGAGGCAGTTTCTACCACCGATACATCAGAAAATTCTTCCTCGTTAAGGTTAACGAGCGCACCCACATCTGGTATGTCCTCATAAGGAGTAACAGAATGTCTCCTGTTTGTAACGGCGTGGACTCTCTCCAGTTTTCCACGACAGTTAATGGCTTTTGTCCTGAATGTAAAAACTAAGGACACAGCATTTCCACCAAACCATATCGTGAGAAGAAGCCTCACTCCACTGACTCTCTGCAGATTGCTGCCTGTGCCTATTAGCATGTAGAAAAAAAGCTTAATAGGTTACGGAGTTTCGGAGAATCGCCACGCCCATTAAAATCAACTATAGTATAAGATTACAGCACAGAGAGTACATTCAGAACACAAGACTACAGCACAGAAAGTAAAACCAGAAAACAAGAATGGTCACATGATATCGGTGAAACCCGGCCTCCTGTCAGTTCAAATCTGTTTGGGTTTTATTCTAACTGTTCATGCAAGTATTTAAGAAGTAACAACTTAGACGCCCCCTAGCCCCAGCTAAAATTAGATTAAAAAAATAGTTACGTTGAATGCAATTCATTAGACGTCCCCATTCTAGTATTACTTAAGCTGCTGTATTGTCATTACATTTAACACATATGTACACAATAACATGAAAACAATGCAAAGGAATCAGGCTTCAGAGATGCTCAGTCCACCAGCAGAATCTCGGTTTATGCACGAATTTGTTTCGTTTAACTTGTGGTTAATATTCAATTTTATATAAAGTCTGCCATGTTCCATACTAGCATTGCCTTTTGTCAGTGATGCCTAACACCACTAGCTCTACAAATTGACTACACATTTTATCCCGCCCTACACATACAGCATTAGCGAGTCTGTGTAGGGTGGGAAGACATTTTCGTGGCCGTTCAAGGCATTTCAAGACATGGCGGACGTTAGCTCGACTTGTTCGATCACAAAGTTAAACGGCTGGATTACTCGTAGAAGATTGTTTACCGATGCTGGTTTTGGAATGTTCACATTTCTGGTAACGTTAGAAATCGGCTCAAAGCCAATGTCAGATGGGATTCAAGCTGTTATTTGTAGTGAAATTGTCCCTGTGGACTTCTATGGAACCGATACGGTAACGTACGAAGGCGACAAGCAAACTGTGTTAAGTTAGGATAGACCCGACGTCCAGGATACACGATGCATCTTGTTTCTCGTTATGAATAAAGTCATTTTGTACACTAAAGTACCTAATGCCCCCGGTGTGACATTAAATGTACCATTTGGCTAGTAGTAATGTATACTTACGATGTCAGCCTTGTCTTCCGGTAGACACCTTCGTTTAATTACTGAACACCACATATTGGGCTTGCAGAGCAGATCGCTGCGTCTCACCAACACGGGACGGCATCCTGTATGACATGTACGCCTATTAATACAGTGTATTACGTCCCACACTGTAAGGTGTCGTGCGCAAATGTGAGAATAAGACTTAAATCTATATAGATCTATGTTCGTTATGGGGGAAAGGAGGGGCAGAAGGCGTAGGTTGTATTGGACGACTTCCTGCAATGTGATACCTATGTTACGTGTGTCACCTTTATATAGGGGCAACGTGCAACCGTGAGAATAAAGGGCTCGCCGTATAGAATACAAAGATTTCTGGGCTGGTTATTTGGGCGATGGTGTTGGGGAGGTATGGCTGGGTTTGTGTTTAACGTCTTCTGGTATTATGGGGACTTAATAGAACAGACCAAAATTTTTTAAAAAGTATACATCATCTGCAAGGCAATTTCGTGCACATTCTAAATATAATCTTTATTACTTTTGGCCTTCCTAAACCATGTTTCAGTCACGACACAGCATTTTCACGGGGTCTTTTTCGCTCATCTAGAAAATAGAAGAACTGTCATTTATAAGTAAAGCACATATGGCCATTGCACTCTCACAAGAGTTTGCTGACAAGTGTTTGATTTAAATTGCCAGAGGCTTATTTCTCATTAATGAGAATGCTTTTTTTCCTTATTAATGATACCATTTTCCTTTTTTTTTCACACGGGTAAACAACTTTTCTAAAAAATTGGCATTTCATTTCCAGAGAGTTAAAACACACAAGACACATAATACGTCACAGTACCACTACAAATCTTTATCACCAATACTTATCTATTTACTTGACCGGTGTTTTACGAGATACAGGTACTCAAAAATATTTGAATTATACAACGGCGGCTCAATCCCTAAAATTTAGAGATGGTTCATTGGTATCAGGATATACTGAGGATATTTCATTACACATGAAACAAGGTCCAACACTTCTTCGGTTTCATGGGTTGGCGTGTTTTCGGTTCAAGTTGCATAATATTAACCCTCTATTCCACCCTTAATTTACCCTCCCTAGGAAACCTTCGCCCCCCTTTATTCGTCTTATCACCTCGGATACAACAATATTTAGGCATCCCCCTCGCCCGTATCCCCCAAAAGCGAGGGCACGATGGTATAACTAACTGTGACAACACGCTTATGAACGACAAGCGGAAATCTGAATCACTCATAGAACAGCGGTGTATTCAGGGGAAATAACTCCTGGCGGGTGAGACTGGGCTGGCTAAAAATTAATGTCATCGCGTCACTGTGTTCAACAATCCACAAGGAAATTATTGGAACCGTACAATTTTGCAAATATCAGTTCCTACCTGACTTCAAACGATTTTATGATGTAAAGCTTTGTTTGACAACCCCCTCCCCCATTTTGTAATTGTGATCTCGAATTACTTCGGCGTTGGACATCGATTCTTCAAACTTTTCTACAGATGAAGCTGCAAATGTGTGTAATTCCACAGCCCAGTTGCAGTTTACACTCGCCCAACAGTATCGTTATAAGCGGTGACAAAAATGAGACTTTCGTGAGACATTATACGATGGGGAATGCCCCATTAGTAAGAAGGAGATCATCGGTGTTCTGTTGTTATTTATTGCTCAGTCTGGTGAGCACATCTGCCGCGATTCCACACACATTGCTCAACTCGGTGAGCACAGCTGCCGCGATTCCACAAACAGCGCGTTGTCGTCATCCCTTCTCGCGCCACACCAAACACTTCCTCTTCGTTTGTTCAAAACCCGACAATAATGCTCGTCCTCATCCAGCCAGCTGCACATCAGGCAAATTCCACTAATTTTTGCACCATCTGGATTCATATCTCATTCAACTTTATACAATCGTCTTACAATTTTCTGTACAACACCGCAATCGTTGAACTCCTGCGTATGGTCGATAAAACTTTCAGCCATCGTGACGTAACGAGAACATTGTTGGGTGTGATTTCTATGCATGTTTCATTGATAAAATTTGTGGGCATCATACATCATGTAGTTTTATTGTGGAGATTTGGGTAAATGTTAACATATGAAATTCGGGCAGGTGTATCTAGGCGGCACCCACAGCATTCAGCCAGTCGGGTAGACTTTCAATTAAAATCGTCGCCTCTCTTTGAAAATCGTCGCCTCTCTTTTGATCATATTGTTGGAATACAGGACAAAGCTATTTGGATAGCTGTTGCGATCCCATCCTGTCTGCCACAACGTATACTACATTCACCCCAAAGGTGACATTTAGGGGTTCAAACTGATATTCGTATACGAGCCGTCAAAGAAATGGAATTTCCGAGTCAATAGTTTGCAAAATTAGTTTGCAAAATCAACAAATAACTCCCAAAGAACGAAGACAATATATAGATATAAAATTTGAGAAAACTTAGTCGGATCTGTGACATCTGTGAGCTTTAGAACTTCTTTAGAAATATGCCATTACTTTGCAACGCTGTCTGCGTCTTTTGAGCATGTTCAGCTTACGACTGACCCAGGGTAGCACAGGCTCGTTTATTGTACCTGTAACCCAAACTATATCGTGAGCAGAAGCCTCGCTCTACTGACTCTCTACAGAATGTTGGCTGTGCCTATTTACTATATAGAATAAAAGGTTAATAGGTTACGGAGTTTCGGAGAATTGCCACGCTCATTAAAAGTAACTCTACTATAAGATTACAGAACAGAGAGTACAAGCAGAGCACAAGACTACAGCGCAGATAGTAAAACCAGAAAACAAGAATGGTCACATGATACCGGTGAAACCCGGCCTCTTGTCGCTTTATCTAGGTTGGGTTTTATTCTAACTGGTCATGCAAGTGTTTCAGAAGTAACAACTTAGACGCCCCCTAGCCCCAGCTAAAATTAGGTTAAAAAAATAGTTATGTTGAATGCAATTCGTTGGATGTCTCCATTCTAGTATTACTTAAAGTGTTCTATTGGCATTACATTTAACACATATGTACACAATAACATGAAAACAATGCAAAGGAACCAGGCTTCAGGGATGCTCAGTCCACCAGCAGAATCTCGGTTTATGCACGAATTTGTTTCGTTTAACTTGTGGTTAATATTCAATTTTATATAAAGTCTGCCATGTTCCATACTAGCATTGCCTTTTGTCAGTGATGCCTAACACCACTAGCTCTACAAATTGACTACACATTTTATCCCACCCTACACATACAGCACTAGCGAGTACATGTAGGGTGGGACAAAATTTTCGGCGCAGTTCAAGGCATTTCAAGACATGGCGGACGTTAGCTCGACTTGTTCGATCACAAAGTTAAACGGCTGGATTACTGCTCAAAGATCGCTGACCGATGCTGGCTTTGGAATGTTTACATTTCTGGTAACTTCAGGAATCGGCTCAAAGCAAATATAAGGTAGGATTCAAGCTGTTATTTGTAGTCACCGTGGACTTCTATGGAACCGATGCTGGGCGATACGGTAACGCACGAAGGCGACAAGCAAACTGTGTTAAGACAGGATAGACCGGACGTCCAGGATACTCGTTTCTTGTTTCTTGTTTCATCTTGTTTCTCGTTATGAATAAAGACATTTTAAATCCAGAAAGATCTATGTTCGTTATGGGGTGGAGGGGCAGAAGGCGTAAGTTATAAGGTCGGGTTTGTATTGGACGACTTCCTCCAATGTGAAAACGTATGTTACGTCCCACTCTTTATGCAGTTGCCAGGGGCAACAGTGATGATAAAGGCCACACCGTATAGGTTACGAAGAGTTCTGGGCTATTTATGGGGTGCGATGAATTTGGGGAGGTATGGCCGGGTTTGTATGAAAGGACAGCCGGTATTATGATGGCTTAAACAGACCACATTTATTGAAAGTGCGCACATTCTGAAAGGCAATGTCGTGCTGCTTCTAAATGCAATCTTCATTATGTTTTTGACATTACGGTGATTAAAATGGAAATAACGATTGATGTGCAACGGTGGACTTTTTCGGCCATATTTAAACACAGTGACGTCACAGATCCTAAATAGGCGCAGCCAGCATACTGTAGAAAGTCAGTGGAGCGAGGCTTCTTCTCACAGTATGGTATGAGTTACATGTGGACTGAACGAGTTTGTGCTGCTCTGCGTCAGCCGTAGACTGAACATGCTCAAAAGACGCAGACAGCGCTTCAGAGTTATGTTCGGAGTCATTCGATAGCTATTATTTGTTGTGAAATTGTGCCTGTGGACTTCTACGGAACCGATGCTGGGCGATACGGTAACATACGTAGGCGACCAGCTGGCTCTGCTGGGAGAGGATAGACCCGACTTCCGGAATACACCATGTATCTTATTTCTCGTTATGAATAAAGACATTTTGTACACTAAAATACTTGATGCATTGGGTCTAACATTAAACGTGGCATTTGGCTTGTAGTAATGTATACTTACGATGTCAGCCTTGTCTTCCCGTAGACACCTTTGTTTGATTACTGAACACCACATACTGGGCTTGCAGAGTAGAGCGCTGCGTCTCACCACCACGGGACGACATCCTGTATCACATGTACGCCTACTTATACAGTGTATTACGTTCCAGCCCATAAGGTGTCGTGTGCAAATGTGAGAACAAGTCTTTTAAATCCATATAGATCTATGTTCGTTATGGGGTGGAGGGGCAGAAGGCGTAAGTTATAAGGTCGGGTTTGTATTGGACGACTTCCTCCAGTGTGAAAACGTATGTTACGTCCCACTCTTTATGCAGTTGCCAGGGGCAACAGTGATGATAAAGGCCACACCGTATAGCTTAGGAAGAGTTCTGGGCTTTTTATGGGTGGCGATGGTGTTGGGGGGCGATGGCCGGGTTTGTATGAAAGGACAGCCGGTATTATGACGACCTAAACTGACCACATTTTATTGAAAGTACACACCACCTGAAAGGCAATGTCGTGCTGCTTCTAAATGAAATCTTCATTATGTTTTTGGCATTTTTATACAGTGATTAAACCGAAAATAAAGACTGAGGTGCTACGGTAGACTTTTTAACCATATTGAAGCACAATGACGTCACTGATCCTAAATAGGCACAGACAGCAATCTGTAGATAGTCAGTGGAGAGAGAATTCTTCTCATTATATGCTTTGGTTTACAAGACCACTAAACGAATTTGGCTCCGTGGCTCAGTCGGTTAGCGCGCTATCGCAGCACAAGGACCCAGAAGCCTCCCACCAATGCGGTCGCTGTGAATTCAAGACCAGCTTATGCTAGCTTCCTCTCCGGCCGTACGTGGGAAGGCCTGCCAGCAACTTGCGCATGGTCGTGGGTTTCCTCCTACCATAATGCTGGCCGCCGTCGTATAAGTGAAATATTCTTGAGTACCGCGTAAAGCACCAATCAGATAAATGAATAAATATTAAGCAACACATGCTCTCAAGATATAACCACAGCAATATCTAATGTCAAACTCAGTTGACAGTTGTCATGTAAAAGTAGACACATTTGGTGAATGTAGCAGTGCAAATGCAATTTATTACACACCAAGGTACACAATACCGGCCTTGTGACAGGCCTTTTTGGTATATTTATGAATGGTTAAATCTTGTTTCAAGCTGTTAATTTGGACCAGTCATGCTTACAGCTTAATTTAAACAACTGGATTCAAGAATTTGTATACTGTTCATAAAACCTTGGATTAATGGTGCATAGTATATAAATTTCTCATACCTATAAAAGGTGTAAGATTAAATTCATTTCGTAAGTCTAGCCCTACGTTGCGTCATTGTACGTCATGGACATGGTTGCTCTGTTGCAAACAAGCTTTATCCGAGGGCAAACGCCGTCCTATCCCAGTCAAAAAGCAAACATATACCTTTGGGAGAGTCATAATACTATTTAGCCATTCAAGCATAAAGAAAAGCAAAGGGACATTGTGATATGAAAACAGTAGAATATCTTATACATCAGGATTAATGCCAGTACTTGTTTAGTAAAAAATCAGGCACACGTTTCATGAACTGCACTTAGCTATTAACTGCCATGAAAATGTTGTCAAGGTAGTGAAGGGTTGTAGGTATATCATATGCACTTAGCTAAGTACTATTTCGCATTATGTATGCCGCATGAAGCTCACAACAGCAAAGATGTCATTTCTGATGTATCTTCCGTTCTATTTCACATGCCTAGGGTCAGCCTTTTCATGAGTTTCCAGGGCGGCAACTCTCACCTCTTGAATTTGCATATATTAGAAGTCTTATGTTTCCAAGAGAAAAATTGATCGCCCTCTGAATTTTGGCTACAGAGTTTGAAGTTTCTATTAGCTTAAACTTTTATTGAAATTGACTGTGTGTTTACATGACATAGGCTTTTTTTATAAAATAGGCAGTCAACTGAAATTTGATCAGGTATCTGAACAGTTCATTTTACACTTCGAAAATACAATTTTTCACGGTTTTAAATCTTAGAAGCCATGAGTTGACATCCGCTAACAAAGTACTGATTATGGCGAGTAACTCCAAAGTGTGCGTGTATAAAACTGGCAACTCCTCTGTTGTCTTACCAATACACCCAGTATGGTACCACTCCTTCACCCTGTGCTCTGTAGCCAGGGCACACCGGACCCTATCAACAATGCCCGCTTTCCTTTCACACACACAGTAGATGTAGCCTGAGCTGTCACTTCTTTCCTGGCTGCAATATCAGTCAGCTCCCGGCTCTTCTGTTCACAGCCTACAGGTTGAATTGCAACACTGTGTCATCTTCTCGCCCTTACCTGTTGTACATACGAGACATTCACATACGAAGCTTTAGATATTGAAATACATTTTGTGTCTTTACTTGTAACATGAGATATAATCTGACGCGTTTTTGAACGAAAGGCATATCTTGTTGAAGCTAGATCACACATTTTATACACATTAATTAGCAGCTAGTTCTCGTTTATAACCAAATTTTGTCATTTAGCCAAGTCCTCTGTGAGAGTTGTTGTTCGATCTAACCTGTTCCTTAAGGGAAACGTTTATTGCTACTTTTATTTCATTGAATGTCTCCTTATTGCCTAAAAAAAACATTAAAAATTCCAAACCAAGGCGTCGACACCGACATTCGTGTACCAGTCGTCAACTAAAATGGGCGTTCCGGGTCAAAATGCATATGTTAGCCTGTTTTGTATTTGCAGAACGGGAAATGGTCAAGTTCAGCACACATGAACGTCTGGGCATAGCTGATGATATATTCACGATCAGGTGCTAACCGGTATGTGTGCACTACTTCCATGGACACTTGGTGATGCCATTCTTGACTGTTCCTTGACGATTAACTGGCTAGGTAGTTACCTGGCCCTTCGTTGAGGCATGTCATTCCACTCAGGTGGAAGGCCTATACACCACAGTACAAAACTGCCAAGTTGAACTTAATAACATATATGCATTACTATAAAAATGCGGTAGGCCTATATACGCTTAGCGGGGTATCAACGAGACTAAACAGTGACTAGCCATTCGTAAACATTGAACTTGCTGTAAGGTGTGTAAGTGTTTACTTCTTACACACTTACACGAACCGTTAGTATAATACCCTAGACAAGAGGCCGGACTTTAACCGGTAACGTGTGACAACTCTCCGCCAACTATCACACTGTCCTCGCTGCTCTAGTTTTGCTCTCTACTCTGCAGTGTTTTATATTTCATAAAGACTTACTTTCTCTATCCATATACATTCCGGCTAGCTGAACATTCCATGCCTGAATTCAAATTTACCGGAATCACTTTTCACCTGTGCCTGTCATTCAGATCGCTGACGTTATACACAAGCTAGAAGCCAAGACCTGCATATATTATAGGTTATTGGTTTGTATGGCTCTGTATGAAGGAGGTCTGGCGCTCACAAAGGTCACCGGAGCGCCAGGACGAGTCTATGCAGAGTAACTTTTTATTCCATTTCTCGGCGAAAATAGTTCTGACATCATGACGTCACAGAGAAAATGAACCCAGTAATTCATTCGGTCAGTGACGACACCTTAAGTGTCCAATATATGATATTGGACAGTTGTAATTTACTACATAATGTCGTAGGAGCTGGACAGTTAGGTGTACCACAAATTCTTATTACATGACATGTTTTTATTAAGAGTTTTCTATTAAAAATCCCCTTTCCACTGAAGAAAGTATTTGGAATGTATATCTAAACTGGCATGAAAGGATTTAATCATTAAGAAGCGTTTTTACTCCTGGAAGCCGTTTAAAAATAAATTACGTTGTGGAGTTAACCTTTAGGGATCTCTATTTTCTGCCGTTTGTCTTAAATGGCACAAATTATGGTTGCATGAAATGATTTAATTAATACTGAAACGACAAATTTGAACTCTTGGAGAGGTATTGAAAATAAATACCGTTAAAAAACAAACCTTTATCCTATGTTTTCCAATGTTTGATGAACAGGGACTGGATTGAATTTAAAAACTCATCAACCTAACAGCTTCGTTTTTATTTTCTTATAATTATGCATGAGTAAAACCGTCTTGAGTAAGACGTCAAGTACCAATCAAATGAGTAAATAAATAAATTTATTCGACAACTTGTACTGTCCCATACTCAAGAAGCTTTCAAATGGTTATCACACGGATGAATTGGAGAACGAAACTGGAGGGCCCAGAGGGATCCACGAATCTTCTCCTGTTACCAGGAACACCGTCTGACACAAAGCCACAGCCTTAGCACCCATATCTCGATTCGAACACCTCATTTGGCAAGAGCTTGCGACCCAGCGCTTTAATCATCAGAATTTTTATCATCAGTTTTCTCTCAGTATTTATGTATTTGGTATTTTACGCCGTACTCAAAAATATTTCCCTCATAACACCGTAGCCAGCATTGTGGTGGGAGGTAACCGGTCGGAGCCAAGGGAAAACACACGACCATAAACAGTCTGTTGACGGACCTTCCCACGTATGGTCACTGGTATTAAAGTGTTTTTTTTATTTAGTCGCGTACTTTTAACCTTTGGAAAATCGCCCATTGTTGCCATCGGTATTTCCTTTTTCAGTGATATGTAACAGCCAAAACTCTACAAAATGATATGTATCACATCTCCTTACTTGCCATAACACTCAGGTTAAAACACTTTTTGTGGTGTCTGATGTTATATTCCCCAAAGCATGTTTTCAAAACATCGTCTAAATTGCCTCGAGTGACGTCACAATTATTATAATTCTAGGATTTTATTCCTGTAAATGGTTACGAAGTGACAACTTACACCTCCCTAGCACCATGGCTTAGGCAGAACTTGGTAAAAAATTTCCAGTGATTCTGGAAATTTCCGTGGAAACCGACATTCGTTTCCCAACCCTCAACCACTGCGGTTTGAGTGGTTTCACTTTGGTGATACTTTTTCAGCATATTGATGCGAAACAACTTTTTCTTTCCCGCTTATGTCAATCCGAGAATGGTTATAACCCTGCTTACCTATAACTATGAATTGACCCTTCCACATCATCAATAATTTTTTGTGATCTGTGGGTAATCAGACAAGAAGAAGATGTCCAATGTCTAATTTCCTGACTGCAGTCTTTTAATCAAAATAGAACTTTTGCGTTTTTTGAGCTTTGGATAGTTCCGATGTTACACGTCTGCTCCAGCGTATTCTGCAAATCGAGAATGTATTCACAGGTTGTCCTTATCTCTTCGTCTATTGGCGTCTTAGACCACATTTCCTTCGATATGGTCATAGGACCTCTAGCTGTTCGACCATATAACAGTTCGAACGGCGAGAATCCGCCTGAACTTGGCATCAGGGTCATTTATGTCAACAGCCACCCTTTCAAATGGGGTAGTAACAATTGGCATGTTTTCTAAGGGATCCTTACGAACTAGTTCACTGACAACAGACAGACCATGCATGTGATTTGTTTTGCAACTATCACCGCCACCGCAGCACTAGTCTCCATGTTGTATTTTTTTGAGATCTGGTGGCGAAGCGGACTATGGGGGCATTTCTGAGGTCATTTAAAATTGTCACCGATTCACCGAAGTAGTTCCAGTTTTAGACTGTACTGCCGCGGTATCTTCGGGCGTTTGTGAAATATTTTCTTCCCTTTGTACATGTAGGCCCCATTAGAGCATTTTCATTGTGTAGCACAATATGGCTAAAATCATTTTTGACAATAACATTGGTGTCTCGCCTACTTTCACACTTTGGCTCCGTGACACAATATGTCGGTATTTCCAGTAACTCGACCAGGCGAACATTAAAAAAGAATGTTTGTTGTGGGTAATCCGAGCCTTCTGCTAAACTCGGCCCAACTCTGAGGATTTTTTTCGTTTTTTATACGTCAAACATTCCGGGATACGACCCACTGCACCACTCCGATTTACCTATATTAGGCTCAACTTTGCAGATTTATTCTTGTTGAGAGGAAAAATAATAGCCTTTTCATGCAGAACACACTCTCGTCGTATTCATGTGTCACCTTGTCAGTGTTGGCCTTAATCATCTATGAAAAGCATTCATTTTATATTGTATGGGGAAACGGAGGTCATGGGGCTGGAGGTCAACCAAAACCTACTGAGCTTTGAATCATCAACAAAAGCCGGGATGTATTGGTACGCCAATCACAAATTTCCGTGCGCATGTGTGTAACCTTTGAAATTCGAAAAGAGTTTGTGGGGCCCGTCAATCACAAGGGAGGAACATCTGGTTACGTAGAGTTTTGGTGCCCCAAAGTGTCAGCAAAGAGAAGGACATCTTGGATGTTGAACAGTTGCAGGTAAAAAGTAATTATATTTGGCTAAAAATTTAAAATTATTGTTTATGAGGTCGTGGTGTAAAGCAACCCGCTCGAGGTATGGAAAACGCCTTATAATATATCACCACCACCACCAGAAAGAGGAAGTGCTACGTTATGATGGCTTCACTGCGATGGCAGGTAACAGAAACAAAACAAACAAACAAAAAAGTACAAACAAAGAAAGAAAAACAAAAATAAGCCTGCTATTACACGTACAAATTAATTCAGAGCTTAGCTCAAACTACATGATTTCATTGCATATTTTTGTGTTAATCCAGAAGAGTCCATCGGCAAGGCAAAAATTGACTGCAACTCTTACTCCTCACTTCTGTGCAGGCGAAGATTGTGGACTTCGATGAAACTCAGGGTTCAACTAGGGGCCTCTCTCTGACCTGTCTTTACAATAACGGAGTTCTTTTTTCAGTCAAACTAAGCCTGTAACTTCAATTGATTTACCCGTATAACGGCCAAATATCACGTCTTAAGTAATGTCTTTTGTCGTCTTTTTTTGACGGTAAGATATTCAGATTGTTCATCCGTTATTATACTTGCACATATAACTTTACCCACCTGCCCCCCCCCAACCCACCCCCCTTTAAACGATCTCTTCTATTTCAGTTTCTACAAGATGAATATTTCTGACAGCAGCCAATCCACCTTGTCTCCCTTATTCCAAGGAGTGTGTCAGGTCTAACTGATTACTGTAGAATTCATTCAACTGTCAGATATCGACACTGGGCTCTAAGGACTTTTGGAGAGAGGATACAGATTGTAGTCAAGTTACACTAATTCATTGTTTAAAATTGTTGCCATATGAAGCAGGTGAACTTGTACTAATTTCTAATTAGTATTCCACAAAAAATAGAAATCAACTTTGTTACAGTGCAGAATGACACGTCCTTAGTCTGCGTACATTCAGACGAAGTTATCTGGGTGGCCACAGACTTGAGGACAGGCCTTACCGGCTTGGAAAGAGAAGGATGGGGTTCTTCATTGGGGGGGGGGGGCGGTCGGCAAACAAACCAGCCGCCAACGTCCGCTCATTGGGGCCTTCGGTACACACAGAGTGGGCATCAGTCCGAACGGATTTTAAGGCTTTTGCAAAGGAAATTTTCTGCGTTACTTTCATGTATTATGCATTGCAGATTTCTTTTCGATTGGGGCAACCCACATACGCAGAGCTGTGAGTGACAGGACCGCAGTTAACACATTTAGGATTATCTAGGTGGTTGCATTCGTCATTGGTATGGGCGTCCCCACACCTTGACACTTGTAGCAGCGGACCACAGGAGACACATACGGCTTACCAGAAAATATTTCGTATCTTAGGGATACTTCTTCAGAAAGATTCTCAAGATCAATATACAACAGCATAAATCTAGTTTTGTTTTTTTCCTTTCCTTTGGTCAAACGCTGTACTTTAGAGACTATTTTCCTTCAATGCTTGTAATACTTCCTCTTCCGTGATATCATCCTCCAGATCACGAGACAAGAACGAATTAGATTATAATTTACACGTGATATCCCGCCATTAGAGAGAGATTAACGAAAGAGCTTTCTTTACCTGGGTAGCACTGCTACATACTACCAAAAGATCCCTGACATTAATCTTTTTACCTGCATCATAATGCCAATCGATTGCTGTCAGTTTTGTCCAAATTTAATGCTATTCCACCCAGTTCAGAACAAACTTCCCATAGATGAAATTACAACATTGTTATTATTACTGCCCTGTTTCTAACTCACCTGCTTTGCTTTCTTTCCTTCCTGGGAGCCCCTCTCAGTCGAAAACTTGCGCTTTATGGTGGATCGCGTTTCTTCGACTTCCATGTCATCCCCTTCGGCGTCATGCATGGGTGTATATACAAGGAAGTTATTACACAACGACTGTTAAAATAATTACCACGTTCAGACACGATGTAAGGAAAACGCCCTATAATATATTACCGGAAAGAGGAAGAGCTATGTTAATAAAAAAAAGGAAAGAAAAAAGAAAAGGAAAGAAAAAAAACAAAGAAAAACAAAAACAAGGCTGTTATTACACGTACAAATTAATTCAGAGCTTAGCTCAAACTACGTTACCTCATTGCACACTTATGTGTTAATTCATAACAATCCGATTACAAGGCAAGATTTGGCGTCAACTCTTACTCCCCACTTCTGTGCAGGCCAACATTGTGGACTTCTATGAAACTCGGAAATCAGCTAGGGGTCTCTCTCTGATCTCTACATTAACGGAGTCCTTGTTTCAGTCATACTAAATCTATAACTTCAATCCCTGCAGAATTGATTTACCCGTATAACTCTTAAATTTCACATCTCAAACAATGCTTTTCCCCTTCTTTATTTCTTTTTGTTTTTGACGGTAAAATATCCAGATTGTACATCCGTTATTATACTTGCAACTTAACCCAGCTGCACACCATCCCCATTTAAGCGTCTATTCTGTTTCTACAGTGTAAATATTTCTGACAGCAACCAATCAACCTTGTCTGCCTTACTACAAGGAGTGTGTCGGTGAAAACAAAATGACCTAATTGATCAACGTTGAATTTGTTTAACTGTCAGATAACGACACTTGGCTCTAAGAACTTTAGGAGTGAATATACAGATTGTAGTCAAGTTGCACTAATTCATTGTTTAAAAATTGTTGCCATATAAAGCAGGTGATCTACTTGTATTTTAAAGGTTTCCATTTTTCACACCTGTCAGCATCGTTTTCACTTGTGATAAATATGTGCACTAGGTTTACGAAAGCAATGCAGTATTTTCCGGTGTGTAGATGCCTCTATTCGTCCTACTTTGGGCTTAGAAATATTTCGTGACTTCTTTTCAAAACTTGTTTACGATACTATAAATTGAATGGTAACAATAAAATGAGTCAGGCCTCCTTGCATATTGCTCTTAGAAAGTGGGGATCTTATCAGCAACTGCGTGCCGAGCCCGACTATATGCAGTTGTAATTACAGATAACCTCAGTTTCGGACTACTGTATTCAATGTAGACAAAATTGTGGCTGTCTATGTGCACATCTGGACTCGAACATTTTTGCAGACTTTTAAAAAAAAAATGGTCTAGTACAATGAACTAAAACTTACAAACTTAAAGTACAGAACTTAACCTTAATGACTTAGAGGTCAAGTTTGGGGCCTCCGTGGCCAAAGGGATTAGCGGGCTAATGCAGCGTAATGACCCAGGAGCCACTCACCAATGCGGTTTCTGTTAATTCAAGCCCTGCTCGCTTGCTTCCTCTCCGGTCGCACATGGGAAAGTCCCCAAGTAACCTGCGGATGGTCGTGGATTTCCCACCCCCACCCCCCACCCCCCAGGGAACTGCCCGGTTTCCTCTCACCATGATGCTGGCCGCCATCGTATGAGTGAAATATTCTGGAGTACGACGTAAAACACAAATCAAATGCATCAAAGCAACTTTTATAAAAATAATGGAAATAACGGAGCTTGACATTTGTCATATTTGTTGCACATGCAGAGACAAAGAAGACAAGTTCTTTTCACGAAAGTTATTAAAATCAGACTGTCGCCTGTACGAATGTTTGTTGTGCTAAAAGAATTAATATCTAGAACTCTAAATAATCCCAAGGTACATGCAAAATGAAGAAGGGTCATTGCCAATGTTGTGAGAAAACTCATGAGAAAAAGTTACATGGTTGAAGGGCTGGCTCGCTGTGATCCTCAGACTCTTGCCCAATATGGTCACGTGTTCCAATCCAGGCATCGGTGCTTGGATCGCGGCTTTGTGTCAGGAGGAGTGTCTTATACCCGGCGAAATGCGGTCGTTTGCCCTGGCCACGCCGCTTTTCTCTTCCCATAAACCTGACCAAGGTCATATAGACATTTGAAGACTTCTAGAGTATGACATTGAACAACACGCAAGTTTTTACTTTTGAATGAATGAATTTACTTTCTTTATTTTGTATTTATTTACCTGGTATTTGAAACCTTACTTAAGGCATTATTACTAAGATAAGTTATTATAAGAAATTAAAGGCTTGTTAGGTCGACCAGGTTTATGAACGAACCATTCTTTGTTCAACAATTAACGTTAGACAATAGCATTCCCTTAAAAGTTCGTTCTGTAATGTCATTTGGTTTTAGAACGTTTATTGAAATTTAAATGTTATCTTGTTTGTAAAATTATTTCATGCAAATATGACTATTTCTGCGTCATTTCAGAGCTCTTTGAGTAAAAATGTCTATCAACTATGCATTTTTGAGAGAAGGTTCCTAATGAGTCTTTGACCTATAAGAATGTGCAGTTTGAGTGGCATTTAGAAGTTGCGATGGAAGTACGTTACCAGACCTGTCTTTGTTATGGATATACAACTTTTTGGTTTATTAACACGACATTTCGATGTAAATACTAACATCGTTATCAAGTATATCACTTGATAATGTATTATGTATATTGATGATGTCAGATTTAAGATCGTTTTCAAATGCAATTTGTTAAATTTAATGTGCATATATTACTCAGATGTTATGATTAGTATATTCTGAAATATGGACAATTCACCTTGGCGACTTATCAGTTAGGCCATGCATAAACAATTGCTGTATGTTTTGTAGCAATAAATGTAAATAATGTATTTTTTATTTCATTAATGTCGTTGCATTATCATGTAACTCGTAGTGAAAACCAAAAAGACATGTTTGAAGTTGATCACAGAGATGACTTAAAAATTAGTGCTTTTGCACACTTTTTGATCTTTTTGGTTCAAAGATGTGATTCTCAAAGATACTAGTCACCCAAGCGATCCGGATTTGGATGACTGGTGTGACACATCCCTAGGAAGAATACTTAGTAAGGCCAGAGTACGATTTGTGATGAGCCCAGACTCTTCTCCTCAAACACTGTCTACGCCTGCTGAGCAAGAAATCAACACGGAAGGTCCCCCAGAGCCATGGACATAGTAAATCCGTATGAAATGTAGCTTTTCATTTCTGAATGTATTTCTTTATCTATTTATTTGATCGGTGTTTTACGCCGTACTCAAGAATATTTCACTTATACGACGGGATTGTGGGAGGTCAAGTTTCAGATTCCTTCTACGATTGTTTCTGATAATTGGCTGATAATGAAGCATGAACTCCACGACAGTAGACTTGTCTAATACGTTGAATTGTTTAACCGTCAGCTGTACAAGCCTAACCAAAGCAGGGTGCCACACCCAAAACGGAATTTTTGTGGAAGGCTATGTGCCACCCCTCTCCCTACGGCCTCCTGTTTAACTGTCCACACCTACCTTAGCTAGAGAGAAGAGAAACCAGAGGAACTGAGACCTTGGAGCAGAGAGAGACAGACGGGTTGTATACAAAATAGAACTAAATCTCCTTTCGGCCATTTGTACTATAGTATAAATTCCTGCACCCTATTAGTAAGGTAAGTATAGAGCTAACGGAAGGTAAGTATTGGAAATTAGACTTTTTTTTGGCACGTCAACTGATTTCTTGCACTTGTTAGTTCGTCCACCGACTAAATTTTCTATAAATTTGAAAACGCTTTATAAACTGGTTGGATTCCTCCCTTTCTCCCTGCGCATTAACTTCACTAAGGTGAGGATCCGTATCACGACAGCATGAGCTCGCCCTGTCACTTCTAAGGATTCATCGTCGTCATATGATTGAAAAATTGTTGAGTACGATGTAAAGCATGAATATGTAAATTCTTGAACCAAGGCGATAAATCCCGTGTTAATTGACCGGCCTGCCTTCGTTTTCCCTGGAATCTCTAAATCTCTCTGCGTACGTTGGTCTCTTGCCCGTTGTACGTGGGAAGGTAAACCCGCAACCTGCGGATGGTCGTTGCTCCCCCCGCCTTCAGAGGCTCGGCGCGGTTTTTCTCCCACCGTAATACTGACCGCCGCGATAACATTCTTGAATACGGCGGGAACCACCAATCGAATAAAAATATCATTGATCCAATCAATCAATTTTAATGCAGACAAGTTCTAGAACTGACAGATCAAGTTAATACATAATGTGCCTTGTGACAACAGTACAAGAACGGACAGATCAAGTTAATACATAATGTGCCTTGTGACAACAGTGCAAGAACGGACAGATCAAGTTAATACATAATGTTCCTTGTGACAACAGTACAAGAACGGACAGATCAAATTGATACATAATGTTCCTTGTGACAACAGTACAAGAACGGACAGATCAAGTTGATACATAATGTGCCTTGTGACAACAGAACAAGAACGGACAGATCAAGTTGATACATAATGTTCCTTGTGACAACAGTACAAGAACGGACAGATCAAATTGATGCATAATGTGCCTTGTGACAACAGTACAAGAACGGACAGATCAAATTGATGCATAATGTGCCTTGTGACAACAGTACAAGAACGGACAGATCAAACTGATGCATAATGTGCCTTGTGACAACAGTACAAGAACGGACAGATCAAATAGATACATAATGTTCCTTGTGACAACAGTACAAGAACGGACAGATCAAGTCGATACATAATGTTCCTTGAGTAGTTCTTTTGAATACATTTATATCAAATAGTGAAAGTGACACTAAATACAGTGTCATGATGTGAGAGGATCATTTCCATTGGGCTAATATGTACGAGCTGGATCGCATGACTATACGGCTGCTGCTCAAACAATCAGTATTTTTGCAAGGAAAAGTACTGTGTGAATATACACAGTGGACCAGGAAAGTGTGGAGGGACAAAAGGAGACGATAACGGTCTGTGCAAAGACGAAATTGCGGCTGTAAGGTAGACGAGCGTGTTGTTGGTTTACATTGGGTCGGGTTGTTGACGTCATTTCCGGGACATTGGCCATCTCCATCATCTTCCGTCAGGCGGCCCCTACGCCTACCATTCACCGCCACTCATATTTCCCAATATCTCGTCCAGTTTATCCAGTGCCGTATCTAGCCCGCAAATGCAACTGTCACGACGTGTGACAGATCAACCAAAACGTGCTCTATCGAAACAAGAGCAATGTGAACAGAACTCCACACAGTGAATGGTGTATACTTTATTAAAGCGTCAGATGAAATAACATACACAAGCCAGAGATTCAATACAAAAGATAACAACTTTAATTATCAAAGAAAACAAGAGCTGGTTATTAAAATTACAAAAAGGGATTACAGTTTTACAAAGATTATTTATCGGTAGTTGTATTACACCTGTACCCCACACGTCCTAGCCTTGATCTCCAGTCTCTGGCACACTTGAATTACACCAGCGTAATAAGTCCGTTTCTGGTATGGCCTTGCTCGACGACACAAACTGAAAGTATACGACGGAGTACGTCCACACCAAAAGCCCAGAAGTCGCGAGACGTCGTCACAGATTAACACACAATTTGAGTACTCGCACTGACGGTAACGATCTCCCTCAAAACTCTGTGACGCCCCAGTTATCCCCGGTAGGAACTTCTTGTTTCACTGTATAAGGAACACCCGAATGTCTCTTGCAGGACACACACTTATAAACTGCCCTAATAAAATGTAGCGCTCGGACCACACACTTGAGGACTACTCAATGATAGCTGCCTCGCGCGTAACTGTATAGCGCTCTGCCTCTCTGTGGAATACTGTTGTTTTGCTTTGCTGTAAGTCCGTGGTTATATAGAGTCATCGAATTGTAGAAAGTTCGAGAAAGGTCGTTGTTTACGTACAGCGACCCAGTATAATCAAAACAACATCTCAATTACTTAACAACTCCTTCTAAAAGAACCTATCTAGGTCATGTCAAAGCTAACTGCTAGTAAACACACTACTAGAGAACTACTAGAAACTACTAGAGAACACAGCGAAAAATGACAAACAACAAAGAAAATCAGTCACCTCCGGCGAACCTGGGTAAACAGCTCTCGTCGGGAAACTTCCAAGTAATAAAACACTATTCTAAAAGAAAAAATAAAGGGGTAACACAACAGGCATTTTCTTTGTTATCAATGATATCAGTCATGTCTGATCTGATCTGTTGATATACACTTTATGTGACGGAATATTTTGTCCTTGACTAAGTGACTTTATTTTGCTGGATTCTGAGAATTTTACTCATTTTCAAAAATCGCTTTGGTGTTGGTTTGGAACGTAGGAAGATATCTGTCGGGAAACACTGAGGTTTCAGCCACAAACATTTAACTTCATCAGCTGTAAAAATTTCACTTTTGGTGCAAACACACCTATATGACAAAAACAGAACTTTGATTGGATGTGTCTTATACTGTTTTGACAGTGACAGTTACATGTTACATGAACAGTGAAGGAGGGGAAATCTACATATTTCCTGTCTAAGGCTGGTTTTGAAGCAATGCATTATGTGCCCTAGTAAT